>JARPMR010000022.1:11311617-11606617 GCA_029955525.1 Oeneis ivallda
ATGGAATTCCGCAAAGTACCTAACGCCTGCTACTATTCAAGTATCCAATATTTGAATGGTTAGTTATCAGTGACCTCTATAATAATCTGTGAACACTACATTGGCTGTCCCTATACAAATGACAGCCTAATTTTGGATCAATTTGAAGCGCCACATTTAACATACTACGAGTGTCTCTGGAACTAATAATATTGCAAATGGCGCACCTACTAGATATCGTCGGCGTAGTATTATAATTATAGGTATTACAATATAGACAGTATATATTTATTAATTAGTATAAATATAGTAGTATATTAATAGTATGCCTGAACCGGCGTACCCGTGTCAGCCTTGTAATGCGTAGCAACCAATGTTTGACGTTATCAAAATCAAATAATCAATACGCACTATATTTACGTTGCCGCATTCAAGGAGCTGTTGTTTTAAGAAGGGCGGTATCTAGTAGGTGCGTACTGCGTAGCGACTACCAATCCTAAATCTATGGCTCATTGTGTTTACAGTGATGTTATTTCGATGTTCTTTACAGGTTTTACACGTAGACCCAGACAAGAGAGTGATTGTAAGATCGTACAAACTGCCAGTGTCGCGTCCCACGTCACTGTGCTGGGGCGGGCCCAACTTGGACGAGCTGTTTGTGACCACCTCGCGGCATCGGCTGACCGACCACGAGCCGCTGGCAGGAGCCATATTCACTATCCGGGGTACGGGCAGCTTCGGGATACCCAGTTATGCTTTCAGATTCGATAATGCTGACAGCTATTGACGACGTATGCCATTATCCGGCATCAGCTCGCTTGCCAGAAGTTGAGATTAATGCAGCCTTGTAAAACAATCATCGTTAATCAATAAGGGTTGAAAGTTTATTCAAACGTCTACAGGAGATCAATCTCAAAATGAGACAAAGGTACCTACTGGTTTTCGAAATAGTCTTCTTGATGTTTAGGAAAATTGGTACTAAGTACTTATCCATAAAGATGTTTATGTAAATACCAAGCACGAGCAAATTACTTGAGACAGCTTGACTTGTTTGAATTTTCCCGATTGAATGTTGAAGATTGATACTATAATATTACAATTTGTAAATAGCCAGGTTACAGTCAATGCATAATTATAGTGTAAGTAAACAAAACTAATAAACTTTATTTATCATTTATCTGCATTTTTACCTTGTTCTCCTGAACGAATTCTCGCCACTATCGTTATGTCTGCTACGAAGGAGATATTATAATGCACAAGAGTGTGCACACACAGGTGCACTACCTATTAACTCGCATTACAGCAATACCGGAGAGAAATCAGTTGCAAGACTTTACCGCACTTGAATCCTAAGCCGAAATAATACTGCAAGCAATCAGTAGGCGTTTAAAACTAGTTTTATTTTATCTGCAAGGGTGTGCTAATTAAAAAGTTGAAATAAAACATTTCATTGATCCGAAATAGTTTATTATAGAACATGAGCTTACGCGAATACTTCAACAAGTAAATACAACATCTTAGACTCCATCAATAGATTTAACAAAAACACGTCACAACAGCGAAAGATGACTAGTTAAATGTGAACAGTAATCACGATAACACTTAAACATTAACGTAAAAATTAAAACAGACCAATATTATGAGATTTCAAGAGAAATATTGAGATTAATTTTTAAAATATGTAGAATAGGAGCGTTCTCATAATATTATCCAATCCGATATTAGGCATCTTCCTACAGCCTTAGAGAGTTTTTCCACGATCCACCGCACGGCACGATAAATTGCGGTGACTACTCAGAGCGACATATAATTTCTATGGACCGTTTACTCATTCAACGACACCGCACAGAAACAGAAATATAGGGCGCTCGGCGGGCGCTCTAAGGGCGATTCCCTTACAGTTGGATGATGGGCTTCAATCCATAAATGCAGCAAGAATACCGTGACACCGGAGCTTTTTTGCGTGAATTTTGAAACTTACATTGAAATGGCCATTTTATCAACCATTTTTTTTTTTTGCTGAAATAAGATATTTTTAGATACTTACTTCCGAACGTCATCCAACAATTTTTCAAAATCGATCATCATGCCTATTGCGGTGTGGATAATATGCATTTAGCATCTTAGCTCCTCTCAAACGAAGCTCGGTCACTCAGTTAAATATATGTATTAAAATCATAGTTTAGTATGTGTTGATGAACCTACCCCCGTCAGTGTCAGCTTTGCGCTTAATCATCCTCACTAATAAAAATGTGAAAGTGTATTTGTTTGTTGGTTTGTCCTTCAATAACGCCACAAAAAAGCAATG
The DNA here is from genome assembly GCA_029955525.1 of Oeneis ivallda. NCBI lineage: Eukaryota > Metazoa > Arthropoda > Insecta > Lepidoptera > Nymphalidae > Oeneis > Oeneis ivallda. The sequence continues at coordinate 11,313,905 of JARPMR010000022.1, forward strand.
GGTCGACGTGGTCTCTTACATGCGTATAGTTGAAAATCGGTAGAGTTACATAGGCTATTTAGGTATCCCGCAAAATCAAAGTCCCCGTGGAATTCTTAAAAAAATTTACACGCGTGCATCAGCGTATAAAATATGTGTAACAGATTGGATAAAAGAGAATCGCTTTAACAATTTTTCAAGTTAGAATTATCAATCACACCTATAATATATTATAAAATTCCAAATATTATCAACCAATTCACAATCTACTTACATAATAATATCAATAATAAATAATCTTATGTGTAGGCACATTTTACCCTTAAACAAATGAAAATTCAAACTGTCCGGATTTAACCGCGATAACTGGCTAAAGTTAAAAATACAAGGAACTAGTTTATAAGCCTACAGTTTAGCCAAGACGGTCACTATTGTTGTATTCACTCCTAACACAAGCTTTTCGTTTATTTGTAGGGGAGAGGGGAATATTAGTTAAGTCTGGCATGGCTTATATTATTTTGTTTAGAAATTTTACGTCAACTATTGTCTGTCACCCCTCCATCAACCCTCGCATCCACCGTCATTGCTCGCCGCTACTTCTGGAACCGTCTCAGTTCTTACTAACTCTTGATTACTAACCTAGATGGCGTTACTAGGATCAATTTTTTTTTGTTAAAATCGCCAAAATATCGTATTATATTGCTCAGTAGCGCTATTCTCTATCCCAGTGACTATCAATCGTTACTAAGAACTGCCCCAGTTTTCAGTCAGATTTGACAGTTCTTACAAGACAGATACACAAGAAGAGTTTCTCGAATGCAAGTAGCAAGAAATCGTATGCGATTATAATTATCAATACAATTTTAACCCACTGTACATTGCACTATTATAAGTACACTAGTGGACCCGCCCCGGCTTCGCACGGGTAGGCTACAAAACAAACACTCATCTAGGGCCTGGAGGTTAATAATTAAGTCTATGCCTATGGCTAAAACCCTCATATAAATATGGAATGCCTGTATTAGTTTGTTGTCCTTTATGTGAGTAACTTTTGCTGCTACCCGTGAAGCATTATGTCCTCTATCTCCTATAATATTATTCAGATCTTCATCAAAATTAGACAAATTATGCCTGATATTATACACTTTTAAATAAAAGAAGAATGATTAAAATCGGTTCAAATTTGACGGAATTATGAAGTAAAACCGATAAAAAATTTCATCCCCTATCCTGGAGGAACCTTATTGTTTATCAGGATAAAAACTATCCTATATATTGACCCCGAGTATCACCTACTACTATACCAAATTTCATACAATTCCGTTCAGTAGTTTTTGCGTGATGCCCGGACAGACAGACAGACAGACAAAAATTGAATAAAAATCTGTTTTGGGATCAGTATTGATAATAAAGCATCCCCCGGTTAAAATTTTCAAAATAGATTAAATGTACAGAAATCGTCCAGTTACAGTTTTATTATAAGTATAGATTATGACAAAAACTCATAACAGTTAAGCGATGCTCGAATTCGAGTGTCAAAAGTGTGACTCGCATTTGAGAAACTCTCCTGGTGTAACTGCGCCTTTAGTAACCAAGCGAAGCAACGGCTGGATCAGGCGTCATGCTCGTGAACGGGTTACACCGGCGGGAATGGGGCTGCTTTTTATCTGCCCGTCTTAACACAAATTGAATTGTAGTATATTCTATGTTATTCTATTCTAACAAAGTTGCATGGGTTAAATCGGCTTGGCATCCAGCTGCGCACAAGATAGTATAAAAAACTTATTATGTAATAGCTACATAATAATATTGTAAAATGATTATTTTGAAAAGAGCAACTGCTGAGTTTCTTGCCGGCTCTTCTCAGCAGAATCCGCTTTCCGAACCGGTGGTAGAGTCATGACGTATCATAAGAGCCACAGGTTGGCCCACGTGAAATCATTTTGAATTGAATTGAATCAAGTTTCGATTGTTTCCCATTTATGTTTGTCGGATTTATCGACTTCTCAGGATTAACATTTTGAAGCAAATTAGTGTTATTCGTATAGTTGTATTGAATTCCGGTAGATGACGTAACACTCGAAAGTTATATAATAACTAGATTTACGCGAGCTTTGTTCTAATGTAAGTAGTTAGCAATCTATACTTCTTGGACTAAGTTGTTGTATAGTATCCCCACCAGTCTGGACGCTACCTTATTATAATAATAATCATTATAATTAATAACTCTAAAATAATCAAATCTATATAACGTATGTTATAATCAAATCTATATAACGTATGTTATAATTTAATAATTAAGTAAAGCTTTCCTACGTACCGATTTGATACTTAAACTTTTAATTTTTGTTTCTAAAATCATAAAAGACAATTTTCCCTATCTATTTGGTAACAGGGCAAACTTAAAGTTTGACCTAATAAATAAAAATAAACACTACAAAAATTATATCACAACATTTTTGGAACTAAACTAAACAAATATGTATTAGGTAATTACCTTAAAATTAAGTTCATACTGGGTACATTATTTAGATTGCCTACAGGGTACATATTTAAATACCTGCATTAAAAACTAAAAGTCTGAGCGATGAATGGTAAAGTTCAAAAATATTAAAATTAAAATCTACCTGCAATGTTATTTTTTGTAATAGAAAGCAGAATCAGTAAATTAATCAATTATTGCACAATAATATTACATACTTATACATGAAGTGGGATAAACTACTTCTAGAAACTTTCTAGAAACATGGCCGGCATGCGGTGCTTATTTTAATAGTAAGCGCGCACAGGTCCACGTAAATATGAATAAGCGCAGACAAGCTTTCTAGCTTGTTAGTTTTCTCAGTTTCGATATTATCTTTGAGAAAAAAAAAACCACATATTTTCGGAATGAAAATATTTTATACTTGTTTTAACTTTTCTATTAACAAAAAAATAACGTTTTTTAATTTTATAAACCTATCGTTAAAAGACAATAATAAATTATTTATAGTTTTTTTTCAATGAAATTAACTATTGAATTTAATAACATCGCAGTTAAGAGTAAGGCGTCAGTTACACAAGAAGAGTTGCTTTACTTTTGCGATTAACCGATGCGATAACTTTCCATACAATTCTCGCCCGCGATTATACATTACATTACATTATTATACATTATAACAAAAACTCGTATCAGTTAAACAATGCTCGAATACAAGTATCGAAAATGTCGACTGTCGCATTCGACTCTCCTTATGTAACTGAACTCGATACAATTATTTCAATGTCACATAAAATAATTATGGTTCGAGACACATTGACATATAACGAAATTGACAGATCTAAATCTCGCGCTATCCCTTTCATAAAACTCCCTGCGGAAAAGGATAGCAGTAGATTTTGACATGTCGATTGACAATAAATAATGCTTTTATACCTTTTAGTGTAATCATCGCCCTATTATAATAGTGCATCAATCTGTGGTTATAATGTATAAGCATGTTATATTTTTTACAAATTTAGGGTATTGGAGGATAAACGTCTAAGTATCAACAGCAACTAGGATATAATTTGGAAGCTGAGTAATTGAGGTAGATGCTTATACTAGTAGCAACATCTATTATATTAGTTCCCCCTTCCCTAAAAATAATATATTCCCCCTTCTGCAATATTATTATTTTTTAAATACCCCGACTCATACAAGGGACTTTTTAAAACAATCTAAAACTGTTATTAGTTTGAAAAAGTCCAGAAACGAGACTAATTATTTTCCAACACTGTACTTAGTTGTCATGTGTCATTTCTGTGGTGACAATGTTCTTTCAGGGTATGTTCCAATATACACTGCGAGCACTGCTTAGTGCTCTTACACAAGTTCGTTCCGTTATGGACTGCGAGTACATTGTCGCAGTACCCTAGGGAAATAAATTACGTCTTAAACTGCCGCCATTTTTGTATTATGTGCACTGGCGCTTTCGAGGTAAGGTGCTCTCAGTACTTACACTGCTATAGCATAGTATCTATTGAATTGTACTTGGAATTGAACTTGTTTTGAAAAGAGCAACCGCCGAGTTTCTTGCTGGTTCTTCTCGGCAGGAAGGGCATTCCGAACCAGTGGTAGACTCATCGACGATTCAAAAGCACTTGTAAAAAAGTTTATTTGAATAAAAAAACATTTCTATTCTAATATATTCTACTTTGATCACGTGATCAAAAACCAGAACAGCGTGCATCGGTCCAAACAGATCATTTTTATGTCGGGGGACTTACATATTATATTGTGTTGGGAAGCGATAATTCTACTCGCAAATATATGTTAGTAATATTATCTAACTACCTATGCACAGCATACAACTCGCTAAAGACATTCTCAAATCTTGAGACCAATTGACATAATATTAAGTAAAACCTAAGCACCCTTTCGCACACTACATAATAGGTATAGGTATTTAAAACCTATTAATATATTTTTTAATTTATTAAAACACCAATTTTGTATTCAACCACAATAAAATTTATACAAGTTAAACAAATCCATTTTCACAACCAAAAAAATATTTCAAATCCTATGAACCATACCTATGTACTTACTTCATAAAATTATACATTTTATTATGTCAAGAATCTTTGAGTTAATATTCTTTGGCTCAAAACGTACTGCAGTGCAGTCGATAGACGAAAGTTTAATTATAAAATACTACAAAGTAAATTGAATTGGAAGTCGACGTTGATTTGCGAAAACCAAATTCCACAAAATAAATCACGCACGTTGAAAAAATTTGTGCATTATATACTTGCGATAAAGTTCAATTCACTTTAAATGATTTTCGTCTTTACCTCTATAATATGCCCTAAGCTAAAGTCTCAAATATTCAAAATCTTTTGAACAACCACAAGCGAACCAGCTCCCCGATTGTCTAAAAGTTGCCGATCAAAATCGTATTCATTTGATGGCATTAGCGTCAAAGTAAAATATTTCATGACTGTATTGATTTAAAGTCACAAATTCAGTGACCGATTTTAACATGGTGCGTTATGAAGCGTATCGTACATACCTAAACGTATAAGAATGCATACACGAAATTGAGCTCTAACTCCATGCATGGTTTACTTTACTTTGACGCTAAAAATTTTTATGAGTTGTGCGAAAAGGAGTAAGGTCACAACACCAATTTATATTATATTAAAATTATGGTATAGACATCGTTAATTTACATAGAACTAACCATATCCGATATACGACGAGCGTTGGCAGTGTTACGGCTGACACATTCTACGTGATATGACCTACTTGTATAAACAGTCGCTAGACTAGATACTACAATAAAAATTATAGTGTTGTTTTTCAACCATTTTCAGATCACGATTCACGTCCCACGAAAAGTACGATCAGTTTTTTATACATAAAAGTAATAGGATCTTTTTTTATAGTCATGAAGTTTTTAACCAAATAATTTTAAATAATGTTTCCTAGATATTAACAACTACTTAACAAGTATGATACCATCAATTTTATTTATTTATGTCGAAGCGGTAACAATTATTTTCCATTTATCTTACTAAGGCATAGTAGGATATGATGTCATCAGTTATTATTAGATTTTGTCAATTTGATAGTCTGTTGAGCGCATGTCCGCTCCACCTCGCTTCAGTGGATAGGCAACCTTATATCTTACCACAAACACACAGGTCTGTTTTGTTCAATTAGGGCTCGCTCAAATTAAGGCGGGCCGAGCCGCAGAAAACTATTACAACATAGATTTTATTTGAGCTATCGCACTCTATAGCCCACCGGTTTGATTAGCCTCTATTCCCTGACCAAAAAAGTCTAACATCTAAGTCTTAAGTTTTTAGTCATAGAACCATTAATACAAATTAACTTTCCGTATGTATAGGTATTTATATAGGTATTTACTATACTTTATAGGTATTTCATAGTTTTATGATATTGGAAAATAAACAATAGCACCTAACAGTAAAATATAAAAATATGCTTTAGGTGCGGTTTTGCGATGCGGCGCCAGCGGGTAATTTCGCGAGCCTTAAATAATATGCACAGTTCACAATTAAAAACTCCAATTTAACTGGAACATTTAACTAATTTTAATTTAACCGGAACATTTGAAAATTCCAATTTAATTGGAATATTCAAAAAATATTCAATTTAACTGGAACATTTAAAAATTTCCAATTTAACTGGAACATTTAAAAATATCCAATTTAACTGGAACATTTAAAAATATCCAATTTAACTGGAACATTTAAAAATATCCAATTTAACTGGTACATTTAAAACCAATTCAATTGGAAAATTTAAAAACCAATTTAAGTGGAACATTTTGACCTTCGTCTTACAGCTTAGGGGCAATGAGTCCACTCATGATATCGAACGTGTTTCCATCCGGCGCGACGCGGATTTCTCCACTTGTGGTCTTCACCAACAGCCAACCGGCCGAGTCCAACCCACTGATAGTGCCTTGCACTGGGCTGCTGCCATCGCTGCTTTGAACGCGGATCTCTTCATCACTAAAACGAATTAACATAACCATTTCTGAGAGCTTTACAAAAATTAATGCAAAAGTGTCTTAAAAAACGTACACAATTAAAATGTCCTTCGAGAATTTTGATGCAAGAATTTCTTATATATATTTTTTGGAAAATTTGAGTTATTTTCATACAATATTAGGTATACTAATTAGTATTGTTGGTACGAGGGACGTTTCTCGATGGTGGTGCTGACTCCAGGTACTGGTCTCCTTGTCCAACTGTTGGTGCGGGGTCCAACTACATTAAAACTCGGCTGCACTGCTTTCAATGTTCTTTAATTTATGTATCACATTCACACATACAATTTGGAAAAGTGTTCTAGTTAAAGTTACGTTATAGAAAGTTACAATCACACATATTTCTCACTCACACAACTGGTTGAATCGCGTGGTACCTCGCGACTAACTCACTTAGGCATCGCTCGCAGGCGACGTGTAACGCTGACGTGAGCATTCCAGTTCCCCCACAGTATTAACACAAAATTTTATTTGCAATAATATTTATTGCTAGTTTTGGTACTAATGTTACATGTTGGTAACTGCCTCGTGGTTTCAGCGGTAGCATGTTCGACTGCGGATAACGAAGTCCCGGGTTCCATTCCCGGGTCGGGCCAAAACATGTATTGGGTATTTCCGTCAAGAAATTCCCAATACTAGCCCGGAGTTAGGAAGTTGGCGGTGAGTCACCCCCGTGCCTCGGAGAGCACGTAAAGCCGTCGGTCCTGCGCCTGATCTCTCCCCGGTCATGTCGGATTTCCGTCCCATCAGACGAAGAGAGTGTGGGAATAGAGAGTGCACCTGTATTAGCGCTTATGCACTATAATATCCCCCGCACAGATGGCTGATCTCTGAGGAGGTCGGGAGGACATTATCACCTGTTAACTGAAATAAAAACACACTAACCTGTGCAACCAATACTGGTAATACTGTTCCAAGAAAGCACTAACTCCGCCCTCAGTGTCCATGTACTCCAGGATCCGCTCCAGCTGGGAGCAGTACCGCGCGAGGAACTTCTCTATCGATATCGACGCTAGGGTGGTGCCGTGCTTCTTGTTGTAGTCCGCTATTATATCGTTCACGCACGTTGTTGGGACGCTGTTGGAAATGTTTACACCCGTGCCTGGAAGATTATAAAATACTTAGGACCATTTTCACCACCTTCTGATAAGTGTTGGATAGCTTATTCGCATATTTTGTCTTTGTCACTTGACATAAAGTAAGAAAGTGACAAAATTTACGGTTAGGCTATCCGACACTTATCAGAAGGTGGTAATACAGACCCTTAGGCTCGTTTTCACCAAGTTCACATAGTTCGAAGAGCTGATGATGATCCAATTTAATTGGAACATCTAAAATTCCAATTCAATTGGATATTTTAAAAAATCAAATTAAACTGAAACGTCAAAATGGCCGTCGTCTTACAGCTTAGGGGCAATGAGTCCACTCATGATATGTCCACACATGATAGAGTCCACACATGACGTGTTTCAGTCCGGCGCGACGCGAATTTCTCCACTTGTGGTCTTAACTAAAAGTCAGCCGGCTGAGTCCAACCCACTGATAGTGCTTAATTCCAATTATTGTATTGTATTGTATTTGTGGAGGGGACGCCTGCTAACGCCAGGCGGGTGATCAGTCCAGCACCCCGATTCAGAACATTTCGATAACTTCCCGTTTCGATACGATTAGATATCGATCTCGTATCGAAAATTTTTTGTCGTGCGATTCAGAACGTTCGGTTAGAGAATTCGATTCGATGTCGAATACGGAATCGGCTTCGGTATCGGTATCGACAAGATAAATTAAATTACATGTGGATTTACGAAGTTTGTTGTTTTACCAAAATTTCACTTGTTATTAAATTCATGTTAGCACTAAATAAATAGATTTTAATCATTTTCGAAGGTCATCGAAGTAATTATTTAAAATGATAACTTGTTAAATTATTGACGGCCAATTTTCAGCCTTGTCGATAGATGGCGCTAAGTTCATGTTTCATCCCTCTGGGTTCTTATTTTATTTTGTTGTGGTGTACATAATATGTTATTTTAATGTTAAAATACGTACAATATGGTAAGTAAACATTTACATACCAAAATCATTCATCATAATCATTTTATACGAAAAAGCAGTAAACATAGTACGTAAACAAAAGGATACCGGATGCCCTGTAGCTTTCGATAAGTAACCAACTAAAATTATCGGACGTTCGGAAAATCTTATTCGATACGCTTGTTGTGAATACCGTTTGATAAAAGATGTCGAACGATATCTACGTTGGTTCGATTCGGTTTCGATTTCGACAACTTCTCTGTCGATACGAGAACTCTGAATTGAAAATTCATCTTATCGTGCGATAACAAACCGAATCGATCGATAATTATGTTATCGTAAGGTTCTGAATCGGGGTGCTGTGTCGGAACTATTCCACCCAATTCCCCGTGTTAATAAGTTGGGATCCCAAGGTGCTGGAGTGGCGACCCCGCACCAGGAAGCTCAATGTTGGTAGACCCCCTCACTAGGTGGATCGACGGCATCAAACGAGTCGCAGGGAACCGCTGGATTCAGGCGTCGCGAGACCGAGGCCTGTGGAAGTCCATGCAAGAGACCTTTGTCCAGCAATGGACGTTTATCGATTGACAAAGAAAAGGTTTTCACCAATGTTCCTAAACGTAGCTTTACTACTTACCTCCTACCTCTCCTTTACTGGCTACCTAAGCTAAGTTAGGTGACACTTTCTGTTAATTTCGTTTTCATGAACCTTTTGGGAACACTTCCAGGTAGAGATTACAAACTCTTACTTAGGGGATGATTTAGGCATGGTTAAGGAAAACCGACAAAGAGTTACAGTAAGGCTGGAACCACATCTGTGCGCATCGATTCGCATTTTGTCCATATAAACTGTCATTTTTCATAGAGTCGTGTACGCATCGAAAAGCCGAATTGATGCGTACACGACTCTATGAAAATGAAAGTTTTGTATGGACAAAATGTGAATCGATGCGCACAGATGTGGTTTCACCCTAAAGCTACCATACGAACCAATATCGACGACAACATCGTCGCCCGTACAATTCGCCGTAGTGATTGTGCCGCCAATTTTTGTATCGCGCCCGAAGTATATGTCGTTAGGCCATTTTATTCTGTAAATAATAAAATTATTTATGAATAACGAACCAATAAAAAGTATTATTAGTATAGTAGTAGAGTTCTATGCATTCTAGTGCGAGCTTTGACGGGACATTGTGGACTAAATAGACACATGTATAATCTTAAGCTCCAGGGCTTAGATATATGCATATTATCTGTTACTGCCCCGCTTTAATGCATAAACGAAGCATCCATCTAGGGAAACACATCGTGCACCCTGAGGAGGCTACACTCATCCCAGCCAAGAAAGTGCTGCTGTTTCTGGCGGCAACGAGTATCGGAGAGGAGCTTTAAAAAGTGGCGAGCACAATGGACCGGCGACGGTCGACGTGCTACAGGGCCTCAGGACCTGCATAGCCGCAAATAAGAAGAAGAATAGTAGTAGAGTTCGAATATTTCTCTAACGTTGCTTGTTATCAGGAATGTATTAATTAATTATTTTGTAATTACATACATTAATGTCAATGTAAAATGAACCTCTATGAACTGTCAAGCGCAAAGCCTTCAATAAAAAAAAACCTAAACATGGATCGAGTTCAACCATGCATTTAAAGCACGCGATCTTTCCATTTAATTTTATTGTAAGTAATTCAATATTTGTTGAATCAATAGATAGAATTTATCGATGGTATCAAATCTTAAAAAGTATTCTCGTTCTCTTGAATAATGAAAAGGGGTCACGACCTCCTCAGTAATGAATAATACGATACAGAAAAGGGAAAATCTACCCAAAAATCCGAGTGATATCCCACTGCAATGTGACATATTGAAATATATTCGGTATACACGCCGTACCTCGCGCGAACGAGATGCCGAAAAGATCTACATTTGAAATTTTACGGGCGTTTTCTTGTTAGATTTTTCCTGGCTTCTGGCGTTAATGTTTCGATACTCGATATCTACGATCGTTGTCGAGATGTACAAACTTGTATTAAATCACAGCATACTGTATATCGTTATTAACCTTATATCGAGTTGGTCGTAGGCGGGGTCGGAGCGCACGGCACGCACGGCCGCGAGTGCTGCCGCGTGTTGAACTAGCGGCAGAGTCGGGGAGACTTTCCGCCACACCTGACAAACAATTCATCATTCTTCGAATCGCTTCACATACACAGTAAAAAAAAATTGTGAGCCGTAGCAAATTATTTTGTATACGAAATATCGAGCTTAGTACACAAATAAATGCACACTTTTTCTAAACTATCACTATCAGACATATTTTATTGTTAAAATCAACGATGTTATATTTCCTTAGATTCACCATCAACGCGTCAAAAACGGCACGGTTTAACTGCTACTAAACTAGCGGCACGCTATGATGGCCGGTTTGACGTTTGTCCGCTCATGAAGTTCCGTATTAATTGATAACGACTTTGAAGGAAATAATTGTATTACTTTATTGACGATAGTGATGTGCAGAGATTCATAAATTTTATCGAATGTAGTTTTAGGTTTAGGACTCAAAATTTATTTATTAAATTGATTTCTAAAATGTATACAAGTGTAGAAAAATCAGTTTGCACCATTTAAGGGGTGAATGTACTTGTGAATATGAACAATTTTCACTATGTGGACAAACCTCTGAAATCGCAAAAAAATATCAGCTGTTTCATACAAAAGGTAAAATTTTTATTTTTATATGATATATACCACAACTCGGCATTTGGTTTTCTAAATTGAAAATTTTTAAAAATGGAATCTAATACGATCGTCACATAGGATCGCTGGCTAGCACAACTACTACCTCCGGCAAACTCGCGTCAATGCTCAATGCAAAACAAAGCAGTTTCGAATTGACGTTGCTTCGAAAAGTATAAACTGTCAGTGCAATGCGATTGTGATATAGTTTTGACCTGGCTTTGGATTTCAAATATTGATACTGCATTACTGTTGACCCTTGCTCGTGATAGCAGTGACGACAGTGAAAATAGTAGTATGGACGAATCTGATTAATTATGGCCTTTTGTGGCACCTTTTTTGGTATCTTTTGTATTCATATGTTTCTTGTGTGCATATAAAGTATGTATATTCATTTTCATTCAAATATTCAGTTCGTTCAAATAAATTAAATAAACATATACATTTTTGTTTTATTAAACCTATTTAATCAGGTACAAAAACAAAACTTAATTGTTTTTTGTTCGAGAATAAATTGACATTCCACATCACTATTGTAATGTGTCAAACCGGCCATCATAGCGTGCCGCTAGTGTAATAGTAGCAAGTTAGCTCAGTCGCGCGTTATTTCACAAACCGAACGCATGCCTTGGTGCTCCGTAAAAAAATTTAAAAACAGTCCAAATTATATCAAAAAACAAGATGGAATATCATACTTTCGATAAGAAAATATTTTGTTTACATTTATATTCCACTACATTAACAATATAATCACGAAATGTTGCTTAATTTAATTAATTTGTCATGAAAATAACAATATTTCTGCGGCGCAGCTATCACAGTCACACATACCGCGCGAGGAAGAGAACGCGATAGGCACGTCTGAGCAACATTGATTCAAGAATATAAATGGAGTAGGTAGTTTATTGTTTTTTTTTTTATTGTTTTTTTAACGATTTTTTGTTATTAAACATTTAGACGTAGTAATGCAAAAAGGATCGAACTATCAAACATTAATTGTCTTTTCTATTTGACTCAATGAAAAAAATCGGTACAACACGTTCAGTACCTATTAATAAAATTACAGTCTTTAAGGACTGTAATTTTATTAATTATGTTAAGACAAAATAAAAAGATATTATTATAAAGACAAATTTTAATGTACAATAATTATTATTGTGTGTAAATAATTATATAAAAAATTGCCACTCCACTTCGGAACTATTCTTACATCGATGTAATCCGGTAAAAATTAATGTTCCGCGGGTGAGTTGCAAAACGTCGTACGTGTCGCACATTTATTACAAACTGAACCTTAAATGTCCAGCTATATGGTTGGTTTGACCCGGTTGGTGTCTTAGTGTATTTTATCTATAGTGTGTTTGTAGTGCCTACTGTAACTGAACTAAGTATCCTACGAAAATCTCTACCCTATAATTCCTATAAATCTTTCTATTTTAAATTATGTCTTTAGAGTGGCACGTGAATCGCTAGTGGTAGAACCCTTAATAATGTTGTGATCGTATTAACCCAAGAACTTTTAGAGCGTCAGAAGTAATGAGTTCACAAGGCCTAGGCGATATATGCAAGAGTTCGTGTATTAGATTTTAGTGGGTTCCCGTATTGGTTTATATTAAAGAATATTTAAAATCCAGTATGAATGATACCGGTTTGTTCCATCATCACGAAACCCAACACTGATGTTAAGAGACACAATTATTTCTATGGGTAAACATCAAAAGAACCTACATCGCAACTTATGCACCTCGACATTCAACATCACATTGAACGTCTACACTACACATCGTTGTTTCAAGTTCCTTTGAGTCCATAGGTGAGGTGCAATGAGATTGCAGCTTGGTTTCTTAATGAATTACTTCGTGTAAGTGGTTGACAATAATCAGGAATGTGAATAAGCCCTTGAAATACCATCAAACCTTGAGCCCCCCCCCCCCACACTGTCATCATTCACTCACACACGAATGTGCGAGGCTTTTTTAACCGTGGTTTGCTCCACAAGACTTTTTTAAAGTGGTGTGATCCACTGAAGACACTTTTTTAACCGTGGTGTGTTTCCACAAGACTTTTTTATAGTGGTGTGATCCACTGAAGCTTTTTATAGAGGTGAGCTCCTCTCATGTATAGTTGGTTGTAGGTTAATAGTTATACTGCGTGATGTTAATAGTTATACTGCGTGAAGTCACCACGGAGTGGTGAAGGACTCTAACAACGTTAGAGTCTAGTTCGAGGTTGGTGTCGGACGCCTGGACCAGACAAAACCATAATAGCAATTGCCATCATTAGCTTCATCCTATCTCAGCATCCAACAGTTGGTTGTCACCACGAAGTGGTGATAGGCTCCAACTTAACGTCAGAGCAAGTTCGAAAGTAGAATCAGACACCTGGACCAGACAGCTCGGACTGGCAAGTTTATTAGCCCATCCTAAGCTTATCCTATCTCGGCATCCAACCTACAGGTTGACACAACACTCAGCATAGAGCATCGCGATATAGATCAATCTTCATCTGAAATCGTCGGTCGCTAGCCCAAAGACAGGTTCATAAAGCACCAAGGTGCTAGAGCTCCCCATCCATTAAGCAGCTTCCAACGTCAGATTAGGTATCACTCATAATAGATTTCGTGTATCGCCCCTTGTACTTGATCAATAATAATTGATATAAAGTATGTCACTACATACCACTTCACATTTCTCATAATACAGTATGTGCATGTTTAAGTCACTGAACATATGCCCCAAACACGGACAATGTTCTTTCTTATAGACGATCCGCGCGTCACGACGCTGCGGTCGTCGCTGCCTTCCCTTACAGTATACCGTTCTACAGAATAGCGTCAACGTCAAATTGATATTATGTGACATGAAAATTGAAGTTCTTAAAATTATTATTTTTATGATCTCATGTAAAAGTACATCTCGTAACTTAACTACTGTACCGATTTTGATAAAATTTAATCAACAATTTTTAGTACTATCAAACATGAAAAATTCCTTTGTACGAAGGACTAGGGTCGTTACACTACATGGACATTTCTGGCGTACGAATTTGTAGGTGATGCTGCTTCCATGCTATATTAGTTCCATGGTTAAAATTATTTCTTTTAAATAATACACAGGTTACGCGTACCGTAGCAAACAACACTGTTTCGTACTACATACATACATACTACCCACCGCTATAGATGCTTCACATAAAAAATAAACGTACTATTTTTAAAAATTACGTAGTGTTCAATGTTCATGTCATAAAATTGAGTGGAGAGTAAGACCTGCAAGAAAATGGCGGCCTGTTCCGGGGTAGTGATCCACCAGCTACCCCCGGCCCCACGCAGCCGCGCCACCGCGCCCACGCCGTGCGCCAGGGGGCTGCTCGTCACCGCCAGGGTGGTGGACAACACGTCCGCGTATATAACTTTGCGAGCCAAGTTAGCGTGCGGTGGGTGTACCTGTAAGGACATGGCGGCTTGTCCCGGGGTAGTGATCCACTGGTTGCCGCCCCGGCCCCGCGCGGCCGCCTGGCGCCGCGCCACCGCGCCCACGCCGTGCGCCAGGGGGCTGCTCGTCACCGCCAGGGTGGTGGACAACACGTCCGCGTATATAACTTTGCGAGCCAAGTTAGCGTGCGGTGGGTGTACCTGTAAGGACATGGCGGCTTGTCCCGGGGTAGTGATCCACTGGTTGCCGCCCCGGCCCCGCGCGGCCGCCTGGCGCCGCGCCACCTCGCCCACGCCGTGCGCCAGGGGGCTGCTCGTCACCGCCAGGGTGGTGGACAACACGTCCGCGTATATAACTTTGCGAGCCAAGTTAGCGTGCGGTGGGTGTACCTGTAAGGACATGGCGGCTTGTCCCGGGGTAGTGATCCACTGGTTGCCGCCCCGGCCCCGCGCGGCCGCCTGGCGCCGCGCCACCGCGCCCACGCCGTGCGCCAGGGGGCTGCTCGTCACCGCCAGGGTGGTGGACAACACGTCCGCGTATATAACTTTGCGAGCCAAGTTAGCGTGCGGTGGGTGTACCTGCAAGGACATGGCGGCTTGTCCCGGGGTAGTGATCCACTGGTTGCCGCCCCGGCCCCGCGCGGCCGCCTGGCGCCGCGCCACCGCGCCCACGCCGTGCGCCAGGGGGCTGCTCGTCACCGCCAGGGTGGTGGACAACACGTCCGCGTATATAACTTTGCGAGCCAAGTTAGCGTGCGGTGGGTGTACCTGTAAGGACATGGCGGCTTGTCCCGGGGTAGTGATCCACTGGTTGCCGCCCCGGCCCCGCGCGGCCGCCTGGCGCCGCGCCACCGCGCCCACGCCGTGCGCCAGGGGGCTGCTCGTCACCGCCAGGGTGGTGGACAACACGTCCGCGTATATAACTTTGCGAGCCAAGTTAGCGTGCGGTGGGTGTACCTGTAAGGACATGGCGGCTTGTCCCGGGGTAGTGATCCACTGGTTGCCGCCCCGGCCCCGCGCGGCCGCCTGGCGCCGCGCCACCGCGCCCACGCCGTGCGCCAGGGGGCTGCTCGTCACCGCCAGGGTGGTGGACAACACGTCCGCGTATATAACTTTGCGAGCCAAGTTAGCGTGCGGTGGGTGTACCTGTAAGGACATGGCGGCTTGTCCCGGGGTAGTGATCCACTGGTTGCCGCCCCGGCCCCGCGCGGCCGCCTGGCGCCGCGCCACCGCGCCCACGCCGTGCGCCAGGGGGCTGCTCGTCACCGCCAGGGTGGTGGACAACACGTCCGCGTATATAACTTTGCGAGCCAAGTTAGCGTGCGGTGGGTGTACCTGTAAGGACATGGCGGCTTGTCCCGGGGTAGTGATCCACTGGTCAAGGGTAACCAGCCCTCCGGTCACCGCTGGACTCTATTACACGGGATGACAGATGTTAAAAAAGGGTCTAGCATCCTCGCCCCATGACATACATTAGATTAGACGTAATAGAAAAAATCTTCGACGGTTAATGAAACTATAACCACATCTCGCACTCCTACACATATCTGGACTCTATAGATTCGTAGCTGAATCAATATAGGCTGTCGACCAGCAGAAGTTATCAGTAGATATTGAAGCAGCGACCATCACATTATAGCTAAAATATTCGGATTTAACCGCGTCAGTGAAAGTGCATCGATTAGTGCGATTACATCACTGTGGCCCAAGTCACAACCTGCCGACTTAGGTCAAGTTCAATTCGTACACCAAACGCTAGCTATCTAGCTTATATCCTAGTTACGAATCACAAATGTCTCAACATGTGTGATGTGTCACTCATACGAGTATCTCAACTGTACTCTACTCTACTACTACTGGTACTCGAGTAAATTAGCTTAGGTAAACTGGGATTAAAATCGCTACTTGCTATTAAAGGAGAATGAGCAAGCTTGGTAGCAAGTTTTCTCACGCGTGAAAACCAAAATATTAAAGAAAAACTAACCATAATTTTTTACAACCTTTTTAGGGTTCCGTACCAAAATGGTAAAAATGGAACCCTTATGGTGAGACTTTCTCCGTCCGTCCGTCCGTCCGTCCGTCTGTCACAGTCGATTATTTCAGTAGTAAAGCTATCGACATGAAATTTGGCATAGTTGTGTATAGTAGTGGCCCAACATCATTGGAATAAAGAAAAAATCGAAAATTGAGCCAAGTTAGCGTGCGGTGGGTGTACCTGTAAGGACATGGCGGCTTGTCCCGGGGTAGTGATCCACTGGTTGCCGCCCCGGCCCCGCGCGGCCGCCTGGCGCCGCGCCACCGCGCCCACGCCGTGCGCCAGGGGGCTGCTCGTCACCGCCAGGGTGGTGGACAACACGTCCGCGTATATAACTTTGCGAGCCAAGTTAGCGTGCGGTGGGTGTACCTGTAAGGACATGGCGGCTTGTCCCGGGGTAGTGATCCACTGGTTGCCGCCCCGGCCCCGCGCGGCCGCCTGGCGCCGCGCCACCGCGCCCACGCCGTGCGCCAGGGGGCTGCTCGTCACCGCCAGGGTGGTGGACAACACGTCCGCGTATATAACTTTGCGAGCCAAGTTAGCGTGCGGTGGGTGTACCTGTAAGGACATGGCGGCTTGTCCCGGGGTAGTGATCCACTGGTTGCCGCCCCGGCCCCGCGCGGCCGCCTGGCGCCGCGCCACCGCGCCCACGCCGTGCGCCAGGGGGCTGCTCGTCACCGCCAGGGTGGTGGACAACACGTCCGCGTATATAACTTTGCGAGCCAAGTTAGCGTGCGGTGGGTGTACCTGTAAGGACATGGCGGCTTGTCCCGGGGTAGTGATCCACTGGTTGCCGCCCCGGCCCCGCGCGGCCGCCTGGCGCCGCGCCACCGCGCCCACGCCGTGCGCCAGGGGGCTGCTCGTCACCGCCAGGGTGGTGGACAACACGTCCGCGTATATAACTTTGCGAGCCAAGTTAGCGTGCGGTGGGTGTACCTGTAAGGACATGGCGGCTTGTCCCGGGGTAGTGATCCACTGGTTGCCGCCCCGGCCCCGCGCGGCCGCCTGGCGCCGCGCCACCGCGCCCACGCCGTGCGCCAGGGGGCTGCTCGTCACCGCCAGGGTGGTGGACAACACGTCCGCGTATATAACTTTGCGAGCCAAGTTAGCGTGCGGTGGGTGTACCTGTAAGGACATGGCGGCTTGTCCCGGGGTAGTGATCCACTGGTTGCCGCCCCGGCCCCGCGCGGCCGCCTGGCGCCGCGCCACCGCGCCCACGCCGTGCGCCAGGGGGCTGCTCGTCACCGCCAGGGTGGTGGACAACACGTCCGCGTATATAACTTTGCGAGCCAAGTTAGCGTGCGGTGGGTGTACCTGTAAGGACATGGCGGCTTGTCCCGGGGTAGTGATCCACTGGTTGCCGCCCCGGCCCCGCGCGGCCGCCTGGCGCCGCGCCACCGCGCCCACGCCGTGCGCCAGGGGGCTGCTCGTCACCGCCAGGGTGGTGGACAACACGTCCGCGTATATAACTTTGCGAGCCAAGTTAGCGTGCGGTGGGTGTACCTGCAAGGACATGGCGGCTTGTCCCGGGGTAGTGATCCACTGGTTGCCGCCCCGGCCCCGCGCGGCCGCCTGGCGCCGCGCCACCGCGCCCACGCCGTGCGCCAGGGGGCTGCTCGTCACCGCCAGGGTGGTGGACAACACGTCCGCGTATATAACTACGCGGCCGAGGTGGGTGGATTTTAGGTTCTGTACAACAATAGATACAGATGGTGACAGATTTTTTTCTATTAAAACGTCAGATACGTATCTCAATATCCTTATCTACTAATATTATAAGTGCCAAAGTGTAGGTTTGTCCTTCAATCACGCCGTAACATTCCCTTATACTATTTCATTATATTTATAAGCTTCTCATTATATTCATAACAACATAAACTGCGTCAGATAAAACCTTTTGATTCACATAAAAAGTGGTCATTTATGGGCATGGCCGTTACGTTTTCTAATAAAATTTCACAGCCTTTACACAGGTTTAAGAGATCTATGTATGCTTATGAAAATAGCGTAATTATATAAATGAAGATTATGTATGACTCCCTGCAGCAATTCATGAAATGGTAATAACTATAAACACAGTGAGTTTCTTTCTAGTTCTTCTCGACTGGAACCAGTAGCACTTGACGAGGTCCATTTGAATAAAAACTTTTCTATATTATAAAATAGAAGATATATTTTATCCTAATAAGTGATACTCCCGGGTACGCACCTCTGAGTTTTCAAAGTTATGTGCGTTTAAGAAATTAAAATATATCACATGCTTTAACGGTGAAGGAAAATATCGTGAGGAAACCGGCACATCTGAGAGCTCTCCATAATGTTCTCGAAGGTGTGTGAAGTCCGCCAATTCGCATTGGGCCAGCGTGGTGGACTATGGCCTATAACCCTTCTCTGAGAGGAGACCTGCGCTCATTTGTTAGCCATTGATGGGTTGATGATGATGAAGTGTGATGCGGGTTGTTAAGTTCCCTCAAATATGGTTGAGCAAAGCAACGGCTGGGTCATGCGTCATGCTCGTGAACGGGCGCCACCGCTGGGAATGGGGCTACTTCTGTCTGCCCGTCTAAATAAGTATAGTATAAGTAAATATACATTTTTAGAACTTCCCCTCATTTTGGAAACACTGCATACATAGCATAGTACCTATTGTAAACTGTATTGAAAAAGAGCAACCGCTGAGTTTCTTGCTGGTTCTTCTCGGTAGGAAGGGCATTCCGAACCAGTGGTACTCATTTGACTCGAAAGCACTTGATTTGATTTGAAGCATTTGATTTGATTCGAAAGCACTAGTAAAAGTTTATTTGAATAAAAAATATTTCTATTCTGTTCTACTCACATCAAAATATTCAACAGTAGAGAAATGTTCAGGGCACTCGTACAAGTGGACAGGGAGGAAGGACTCTGAGGGGGGTTCGGCGGGGGCTTCGCCCCTCATGACCCACTGCAGCGTCAGGCCTCCCAGCTTCTGCACGCGCCTGCCGTCCCCCGCACCGCACCACCCCTCCACTAGCGACATTTTTTGCTACAAACAAAACGAGTATGCTTTACACCACACGACTGAAGTAAAACTTACGAAACACAACTGGCTATGAGAGAAAGAGAGGAAGAAAATGTGTGCTCGCACCTCTCTCTCTTACCCCTACAGTAATATACGATACGTAACTCTCTCTCTTTCAATCTTCAATAACTTATATCTCCCTCTCGACTTCCGTTCGCCTCGCCCGATCACACTTTTCGTAACGCATTCACCAGCTTACTCCCCAAGTCAAGCGTGCGTAAGGAAGTTTTACTTCAAAAACAATAAAACGATCACTAACAAAGAAAAAAAAAGTTCAAAACTGTAACCTGTCGACGGAAAATCGGAGTTGACATCTGTCATAATGATTTTATTCGTATAAAATATAGCCTATTGTCGGCCGGATCATAATTAAGAATGAAATAAAGCTTATTTATCAAAATCGGCTCAGTAATAATAATTACAATAAATATCTTAAATTTTTGTTGAATATATCGTAATTATTCTTGCCATATTATTTGAAATGATTTGCGTTGGTCAAAAATAAATGCTGTTTTGATTCCATTATTTATCATGAGTCCCTATTTCACAATGACGTTTCGACAGATTGCCAATATAAAACTGTTGAAATGACAACTTTATTCGTCAGTTAGTTTACTTAGAGATAGTGAAATAAGACCTAAATGTAAAATAAATAAATTTAGAAAAAGAGAAAAGACTTGCGTAAGAAAACATGCCACAATATTATATTTTTTAAATCCACACCGTTCTTAAAAAAATTACCACTAGCAATACTATACGTACATATAGGCAGGGATTAGTAAAAAGAAATAGATTGCTAATGCTTTGCACTTAGTGTAGATCAAGTTACGCTAAAATAATACTAGATGGCGTTACTAGGATTGCAAGTTATACTTTATTGTTTAAATCGACGAAACATCATATTTTAAATATTATATTGAATTGATCTTCTGTGGTATTCTCTAA
The DNA here is from genome assembly GCA_029955525.1 of Oeneis ivallda. Lineage (NCBI taxonomy): Eukaryota > Metazoa > Arthropoda > Insecta > Lepidoptera > Nymphalidae > Oeneis > Oeneis ivallda. The sequence continues at coordinate 11,334,667 of JARPMR010000022.1, forward strand.
AAAATATTACATCATTGTACCTCTGATTGGCTGAATTTATGACATTCTTGTTGCATCTGACATTTTAACCAATAGCGGGAGAGTACCAGCCAATCAGAGGCCATTGCAATCGTTACACTGATTCAATCAATGGTTCCTGGGTCGTCGTGTTTATTTATTTCTGAGATCAATCAATACACAAAATGTCACAAAAATCATTTAAAAATAGATTTTTTTTATAGTGTTCTTCGCATAGTTGTATAGAATTAAGGTACCCTAATTAATTATCTTAGTTACTCTGATAAGTGCCGAGTACGTCAAGTGACGTTTAACTTAGGAATAAATTGGACGATCTGACAGTTTTTGTATTGATAATACTGTCAAAATACCACATTTACGCTCGGATAAGACATATTTTACGTTGGTGAAACTGGCCCTAAATGGCGTAATACCTGAAAGACAGCTTTGTTCTAATTTATTACGTTAGCAATCTATCCTTTTTTTTATCTAATCTCTGATGTAGGTATTAAAGGCACTAAGCATTAAAGTGAAGAGATAGTAAACCACAATACAAAACGATCACATTCGTAATACTACAACACATAAAAACGTTGACACACAAATACAACATTATTCTGCCTAATTGTGCGAATCAGTGGCATTGTGCATATTGAACGTTGCACGTATAAAGCATTAGCACCTGCATTTACAAGCTTAATATGGATACAAAAGTTAAGAGATTTCAAGAACTTTTTTAAACAGCATTATGATTGTTTAAGATTCTTTTGTCAATGGAAGGAAAGGATTTATCGTTCTGGCACAATGTAGTGTAGAAATCGATTAGGCTATGGATTTAATTAAAACTACCTACGCTACCAATATGGTAGACATTCGGATACTTGCGTCAAGCGTCAATCTCCTGGTCAGTGGTGCCGCTTCTGCACTAGGCACTATGTTAAACTAGGGGAAGCCATTCGCCAATGCCAGGCTCCTAACGCTCCATCATTGACCAGCAGGCCTAGCATGCACGCGCGAGAATATTTTGTCTACCCCTTTTCTCGTATTATCTCTATATCTCTATCGAAACTAACATGGTTGCACACCATGATTGGTCTCGTTACGCCAAAAGTAGACAAAATTATTTTCTCTACGAACTTAACATGGCGAGTGGCGACGTCATTTCCTCGAATTTTGAAGTTTAAAAGAGAACGAGAAATCAGTCTACATCGACAATATCTCTCTCTCTCTTCGCGAGATATCACTTCAACGTGCCTGCTAGGCCTGCAGGGCGACTAAATCTTGACGATCGCCTTCAGAAGTCTGCCTTTAGACTGCATCGACACATCAAAGCAGATCGCAGTCGAGAGCGCGTTCTTCCGTTTGCGTGTTCAATAGGAGGCGAACGGTGCACGGGTTTGATATGCTTCAAACCTGTGTTTAATTTAAGGCGCTCGTTCTCCAATCGCGCATGTGTTTGCAATCGAAATTTTCTTCTAAACACGTGTTAGATTTAAGGCGATAAAGCACTCGTCCTCCAATCAAAAACGAAATGTAAACGCCTCGACTCCACGCAGTCTGCTCTACCCCTGGAGTATTTTTTAGGAAGCGCGAAATCAGAAGCTCGCGAAGGAAGTCCTGAATGAAGCGAGCCGGCGACCTTCGTAGCGACACGACGGTAAAGTAGGTGAAGCTGAATGAAGAGGCGACGGAGCGAGTCTTCTGGTGTAGCCCATTTGATTTGTAAATATGCAACACAGTAGTAGTAGTGTACAGTACAAGTCAATTAATGGGCTACGCCAGAAGACTCGCTCCGTCGCCTCTCCATTCACCTTCACCTACTCGACCTTCGTTTCGCTACGGAGGTCGCCGGGTCGCTTCGTTCGCCACCTCCCCTCTTCTTTCCACTCGGCCTCGTAGGCTCATTTCATTCAGGACCTCCTTCGCAAGATTCTAGGACAGACAAGATTGCGTAGAGTCGGGGTTTTTGCACTTCGATTTTAGGTAATATTCGAAATTAAAAACTGCTCAATCGGTTCTGTTCACAATATTCCGACAGTTTACAATATTACGAGTGATTACGAGAACTTTTATAAACTAACGCATTTCATAATTATTCCGTGCGTGTGTCAAATACTGCCTTCTATTTTTTATTTCATTTAATAAATTTCATTTCAGTTCTATTGAACATGGAATAAATACACCTATCAGGGCGCAAACCCTTGCGCGATTGGAGGACTCTTGTCTTCAATCGAAGTTAGTTTAACGGAAATATGCGTTGAGGGCTATCTTGTCAGAAAATTAAAAAAAGAAAAACAACTAAGTAATGTTTCTTGAAATCCCTTCCAGCACAAGCGACATAGCTAGCGAGCGTCCGCTCACCGGGCATCACACCGTCACGTGGCCCGGCCCGCCCGTCCGCGCCGTCCACCCGCCCTAACAACACACGCGCGCGCGTTAGTGCCGCACGCACCGCACACTGTGGCTTATGATTACGTGGACAAGGTTCATTTCACTAACGATCCTCTGGAGCCTTTGTGTAACTTTTCAAGGTTTTTTTCAAACTAAAGATTTTAGACATATTTCGTGGTTTAATGACATAATTATAATGTTTTATACGAGTACGTACCACGATAATTGTTTGGGGAAGTAGATATTTCGATCCAGTTACATGGACCGTAGTCACGACGGGACTATAATTATACATCGACTTTCCCCAAATGGGTATTTTACTGATATTTTTTTATTTATTTAAAATAACTTTTTAAATATCTTATTACAATACCATTTCTCTTTTTTAAATATCTTAACTATGCTCGGAAATATAGAGCTTTAAAGTTTCCTGTTAGACATGTTAGACAGAGAGAGCGCTACTGAAGTGTGATGTCACAAGTCAGAAGCTCCATACACGCTCCATAGAAAATTTCGTTTAAGAAAGAGACCGATACAGCCACAATAAAACAACTAATAACTTATTTGTTGTTTGGCCGAATTATTTTGTTTTTACAAATGTTATTCTTACACGTTACGTTTTCGATTAAAAACAATGAATCAATCAACATTTTGACAACAGTCAAATACCCAACTGTCGGTCAATCAGAGCTGAGCAAGTAGGCATCATTTCTATAAAGTTTCGGTATTTTTTTTTTTATAAAAAAGAATATCAACCAAGTTGAAGTTGACTAATATTCTCCTCTCCCCTCCAATTAAGCGCAAATCTTGTGTTAGGAGTGGGTACGACAATAGTGCAACGGGTGGGATTCGAACCTACGACCTTTCAGTTTTCAGTCCGCACCTTTAACCGTTGGGCTATTGAGGCTTAAGTTGATGTTAGTTTTTTACACTTGAAAAGTTACACTGAAGCGACAAAGATGGGGACATTTCATGACTTATTTCTACGTGAACATGGAGACTGAGTGAGTGAACTGGAACCAGTGAACTTGGAAATGATACCGTCAATTACCCGAACATTATACTATTTTCTATTTGACACATTGTCGATTGTTCTAGTAATCTAAACCGCATCACATTGATTAATTTTTAGCGATTCGGCTACTTATCGATATAAATATATTTTAGATATTTTGTTTTCCGAAATAAAAAGATGCCAATGAGGCCTCAACTAAATCCGTTGCTGCGTAGTTGAAGGACCAACCCAAAAGGGCAGTTGTCCCAGCTAATCTTCGAAACACATAGCACATAGTTCGAAGAGCTGATGGTCGTTGGGGTCCCAAGGTGTTGGAGTGGCGACCCCGCACCGGGAAACGCAGTGTTGGCAGGCCCCCCACCAGGTGGACCGACGACATCAAACGAGTCGCAGGGAGCCGCTGGATTCAAGCGGCGCAAGACCGAAGCCTGTGGAAGTCCATGCAGGAGACCTTTGTCCAGCAGTGGACGTCTATAGGTTGATAAAGAAGAAGAAGAAGAATCTTCGAAACCCCTGAATCGATTTCGATGGTACTATGGTCAAAACTAATTTATATCGGAAAATCAAATCAAACTCCCACGTGGATTCAAAAAACCAAAATACACGAGGACTAAGTATGAATCCCTGCATTAGCTTATTGTGTTTGCAGCCTAAGTCGTGACAGTTTCAGAAACTCGTTAAAAAAAAGGTAGTGAATTAGATAGACGGGTAAATATCAAAATAGATAATAGTATAATGGAGTGGGTATAATTTTAAACGGTTTAGCTTTGAAATGTTTAACAATACAAATCATACAAATAGTTACATGTCAGTGCTTTAACTCGTAATACCAGATGACGGTGTTTCTAAAAGCGCCTAAATTATTATTTAACAAAGGACTTTCATAATATTTAATATTACTTCTATAGTTTACGCATGACACTATCAAATATAATTGGGCATAATCTTAACTTATGACGTTGTATTTTAATATCATAAATATATTAAGTCCAACGTAGTTATACATAGTTCGTTTTAAGGCATGTAAAATTACCTAGCTAAACTTTGAATTGTTGTGTTTATGCGATACAAAAATCAAACTGTTGTGTTTATGGCATTAAATTGTTGCGTTTATGGCATACGAAAATCAAATTTTTGAATTGTTTTGGCACTAAAAAGACTAACATCAATACGCCAGTCGAAGTATACAAATACAGGCATATACTTGTTTTTTTTTTTTTAAGAATATTAGCCAGGTTTAACGTGACTATAATATTCTTCTCTAACCTCTAAATAAGCGGAAGTTTAGAAGGTACTATAGAAACTAAAAAGGTAATAATATGCCCTCATAATATAAACCTCAAATATATTTGCATCAACTGTCGATATTGAAATACAAACGTCATAATCCAGCAATAGCTACCATGACACAAAATGGCGATGCGAAATGATTAAGTCATAAAACTATATATATCTCTCTCACCACGTGGTTTCCAAGGAAGTATCCCCGGGTATATTCCAGCTGGGTAAGTTCCCGGGTGTCTCTGACGTGCAGGCCCAGGATGTCTCCCAGGATTTTGTGTAGGATCTCCAGCCTTGCCTCGTTGCTTCTGATACCCTCTTCGCCCAGGTAGTCGCAGGGATCAGCTTCTAGATGTATCTGGAAAAGCCAGTCATCCAAACTAATATTATAAATGGGAAGGTGTATCCGACTGTTACCTTTCCATGAACTGGTCTTGAAGAAATTTGGCCCAGAGATAGCATGCAGCCTAGGTGGACATAGGATAGGTACATGTCCTGCCATGTTTCCAGTATTCTTTTAGGACTGATACAAGCTGCACAAGATCGTCTTCTGTGGAGAACCGTGCAAGACCTAGGCCAGTAAAGAACGCTATCGGTTGAGACTACGATGTTGACGCCTATTTTATTATTATTATTATTATTAAGTAGACTAGTTCATAGTTCGAAAGACTGATGGTCCTTAGGGGTGGTGACCCCACACCGAAAATCGCAGTGTTGGAGTTGCAGACCCCGCACTAGGTGGATCGACAACATCAGACGAATCGGAGCCGCTGGATACAGGCGACGCAAGACCGAGAGCTGTAGAAGTTTCATGCAAGAGAACTTTGTCTATAGTCTATTTTTTTAACAAACGAGCACTGAGTATGTCTCTCGCACATTTCCGATATTGACAGAGTTAGATGGGTCATTGTTAGGTGTGGGGTACTGAGTATATGTCTCTCGCACTTTTCCGATATTGACAGAGTGATATACGTCATTTTAGGGGTGGGGTCTGGGATTATATGTTGATTACGTGGACCAATAGCAACACAGTCAAAATTTTCGGTACTCGTTTGCTAAAAAAAACAGACTATAGCATTGGACGTCTATCGGTTGACAAAGAAGTATTAGCCGCGCGCAGTTTTTGCTGATGGGGCATGACGTCAATGTGGTCACGTGTCAATGGTTCTAGTAAAGTACGGTAACTAGGCGAGCGCGGGTCGCGGTCGACGGAGGCGGGAGGGGTAGTCATCGGCAAACTGTCTGCCCGTCTTAACATGAATTGCATTGTAATACGTTTTGTTTTGGAACTTCCCCTCGTTGTGGAAATATTATATAGTTTTTGCAATTCACGAAGGCGAGTGAGCTTTACTCGTGGTTACTTCATGTACATGAACATTGCATAAGTGTGCGTGCCTGTCAAAGCCTAGGTGGGAGCGGGCTGGCGCGAGCATTGCGCTCGCTCACACTTATACAGATACGACACACACATAAACATAAGTCAGTCGCCCTCGTGAATACAAAAACTATACTATTCTAACAAAGATGCATGGGTTAAATCAGCTTGGCATCCAGCTGCCAACAAGATAATATAAAAACTTATTACAATGTAATAGCTACTTATTAATATTGTAAAATGATTATTGACGTGATAACGTCTTATAAATCGATGAACACTGACTGCACGCACGAAAGTGTCACGTTCCGCCTGAGCCTGAGCGTGCAAGCGAGAGCGCGGAACAAGCGATAGAGAGGCACGATCGGCCCAAGCGTTGGGACTTGTGGGTCACCTAGAGAGCGCCCGCCGCCGCACGCTAGTCATCGCGTGCGCGCTGTGGTTAGCGGATGTGTCGCGAGCTAGTTCTAGCAGCACGCTGTTCATCGATGACGTTATCACGTCAAACCGTCCGTAAACCGACTTTACAGACAACCAATTTTTTTTTAAAAGAGCAACTGCAGAGTTTCTTGCCGGCTCTTCTCAGCACTATCCGCTTTCCGAACCGGTGGTAGAGTCATGACGTGTCGTAAGAGCCACAGGTTGGAATGTAACGCGAATTAAATAATTTTGAATTTGAATTTGAAACTTTCTTCGCTACTTCGGTTTATAAATGAAGATCTACCTGCGAGAATATCGCGACGCCATTGTTGGTCTGGTCGGTGGCCTGCAGCAGGGACGGAGTGCGCCACGTCTCTTCGGACGCTAGGACCTGGATGTCCAGCTCGTGCCCTGGGTGCCCTGTGTACTTCGACGGCCTGCAGACCAATATACATTCAGATTACTATCTCCATTTATATATATCTATATTACAATTACATGTTACACTTTAAATGTAACTTAATTCTTGAAAAAATGTTGGGTGACTTGCGAGTTGGTCCAAATGCAGTTTTTCAAAGTCATCACATGTCATTGAAACAGACGCACACACGTTAAGGAGTTACCGTAAGGCGTCAGATGTATGGATGCGTGAGAAATATTTTCTATCAAAGTTTGAGGTCCCCCCCGCTAATATATATTATCATCATCATCATCATCATCATCATTAGCAACCCATCAACGGCTCACTACTGAGCGCAGGTCTCCTCTCAGAGAAGGGGTTTAGGACATAGTCCACCACGCTGGCCCAATGCGAATTGGCAGACTTCACACACCTTCAAGAACAACTCTCAGTTGTGCAGGTTTCTTCACGATGTTTTCCTTCACCGTTGAAGCAAGTGATATTTAATTGCTTTAACGCACTTGACTCCGAAAAGTCAGAGGTGCCCCGGGATCGAACCTGCGACCCCCGAATAGGAGACCACAGTCCTAACCATTAGGCTATCTCTGCTTATACATATTATAATTTATAATAAACACATACTAATTATAACCTACTGAGTACTGACAGAAAAAAAATTGTTATGACTAAGGATATCAAGACTGTGTATCAAAACCAATATGAAAGGCCATAGTCCAGGGTAGATAATTTTTGAAAACAAAAAATATTATAGTAGGATGAAACCCATTGGAAAAGGAAGAGAATGCAACAAAAATGAAAGGAAAAATAAATTACGGGCGATCTGAGGTCGGGAAGTGGGGGGGGAGGGGGGGTTTAAGGGTAAAAAATGGTTTATGTCAATTTCTGGAAAAACTCAAGTCAAGTCAAAAAAAAAGGTGAAAAAATAAATATTTTAAATCAGAAAAATTTCAGTGTGTTTGGGACATAAAAAGGTAAGTTTTCACCAAATTTCGTGAAAAAATATTTTTTTTTTGTAAAAGATAAAAATAAAAAACCAAAAACTTGGTTATTTGAATTTTTCACATACATTTTGAGGTTATGTGAAAAAAGTCTAAACACAAAAGTTGTAGATCTTTTTATTACCTACAACTTTGCCATTTAACTTTTTTCCATACGACTTGTAGTTTTTCCAGAAATTGAGATAAATCATTTTTTACCCTTAAACCCCCCCTCCCCCCACTTCCCGACCTCAGATCGCCCGTAATTTATTTTTTCTTTCATTTTTGTTACATTCTCTTCCTTTTCCAATGGATTTCATCCTACTATAATTTTTTTTAATTTTTCATCATTATCAAAGGTATCTGCACTGGTCTACCAATTCTGTTCTATTAAAAAAATCTGTAATCTACTACAGCTGAAATCAGTTAATTTATTTCCTTTTGTTTAATAAAACTATTTTTTTTTGAAATTCAGTGAAATTGTATATTTTGATAAAATAGAATAGAGTTAGTTGCTGACAAAATAAGTATTTATATTGGTTATATTGTTAAAAATTTAGTACGAACATACAAAATTGCACATGCCATATATAATAAAAAATTCAATAATAAATATAGCTGAGCTGTAAAATAAATAAATACTACCATCTAAAAACAGACTACTTTTTATCTACATACCTTTACATAAAGTTAAAAAAGCAATCCAAAATCAGTAAAAACGTTATTTAACATGGCCTAAGTAATAGTGATAGGTATACAAAAACCATTCATACATAGTATACAACTATCAAAAATCCACTGAAATCTGGCAAAGTTTGCGCTAAACAGAACCAAAAGAAAATACGTTACAGCTGCAATTTGGCAACACAATAAACATAGCCAGTGCTTACTGCATACGGTATACTTGAAATATTGTGTAAACTTTGCATACCAACACATATTAGCATCCTGACTGGCTCTGGAATCCAATCAATACAAATATAGAATAGAATAGAATAGAATAGAATAGAAATATTTTTGGAACGTAGTTCCTTATCGCGCGGTGCGGAAAGGGGCTAGACGGAAAAAATTAAGACAAAATTGAACCGACACTTTTTTAAATGCGAATTTGGCATTGTGTTCAATATTTTCCACACTACAATATTAGATCTCCGTACCCTTGTGGTTTCTACAGTCGCTTAACAGTTAAAGGTCAATGGTTCGAATCCCAGCTCGACAGACTGAATTTTCTATTTTATTTTAAATAATTTCTACATGTGGAATTTTTCCCTAATTTTTTATAACTTATTTTTAAGTTATAAAAAATTAGGGAAAAATTGCACATGTAGAAATTATTTAAAATAAAATAGAAAATAGAAAATTCAGTCTGTCGAGCTGGGATTCGAACCATCGACCTTTAACTGTTTAGCGACTGTAGAAACCACAAGGCTACGGAGATCTAATATTGTAGTGTGAAAATATTGAACACAATGCCAAATTAAGTAATCGAAAGGAACTTCGTTCCATCCGGGTGTCCCTTGACACCTCTCAAGTTTTTTTATTCAAATAAACTTTTTTACAAGTGCTTATGAATCGTCGATGACTCCATTGGTTCGGAATGCCCTTCCTGCCGAGAAGAACCCGCAAGAAACACGGCGGTTGCTCTTTTCAAAACAAGTTTACAATACAATAGATACTATGCTATGTATGCAGTGTTTCCACAATGAGGGGAAGTTCCACAAAAGCATATCTAATTAAAATTCAATACATATTAAGATGGGCAGACAGAAAGTAGCCCCATTCCCGCCGGTGGCACCCATTCATGACGCATGACCCAGCCATTGCTTCGCTCAACCATATTTGAGGGAACGTAACAACCCGCATCACACGTATCATCATCATCACATATTATTTATCTAATCACTTAATTTGGTTCTCAGAAAACAGTATAGGCATATCTTTCGGCGACGAAAGTGTAAAAAAAATGGACCTTATCCAAGCCGAAGAGAGTTGTAATCATAGCTATCATTTGGGTTTAACTCCCTCGTTGGTCTAGTGTGTGTGTGTCTGTGGCATCGTAGCTCTCAAACGGATGGACCGATTTCGATGCGGTTTTTTTTTCATTTGAAAGCCAGATTCCTTGCGGTGGTTCTTAGCTATGTTTGGTTAATATCGGTCCAGCAGTGCAAGAGTATCAGCTCTTTTCCAAAATGATGTGAGGCATTTTTGGCGTATGATTACTCGATTAAGTGCTTCACGCGTGCCAGTATAATATCGTTCGTCTCATGTCGGGGGTGTTTTAAATTTTCAATTAACGCTTGCGTAGATTCGTGACGAGCACGTTATGGTATAGTTTATGACAGAAGTGACACTTTCAGGTCAACATTCTAAGATAAGCAGTGCATCGCTAATGAGTGTGAATTAACACTTAACCATACAGTCACGCAAAGGCGTTGAATCCTCACCATACTCAAGGAAAAACAAAATTGTTTTGTATAATCTGTGTGTTGTCCGTCTGTCTGTCCATGTGTCACGGCCCTTTTTCTTAGAAGCAACTTGAAGTACTAAGATGAAAATGCTGACTATTTAAAAGTCAATAGTTTCTTAATGCTGTGAAAATTTCAAGTTTCTAGTTTAAATCTGTGATGAAATATCACGTAAAAATTGAAATTTATGTTGTATTTGTAGTTCCACCTAGATCCATTTTTGAGAATAAGTTCGTGAGAATATTTCGTGGTGCGATGTATATTATCCTCACAGTCACAAGATTCGGAACACTGGCCGATTTTTTTTTTATTCGATGACAAGCTAGTCCTTGACTGCGATCTCACCTGATGGTAAGTGACGATGCAGTCTAAGATGGTAGCGCGCTAACTTGGAAGGGGTATGGCAGTGAACATTCAACCCATACCCCTAATTGCTTTCTACAGGCCATCGTACCGGAACGCTAAATCGCTTGGCGGCACGTCTTTGACGGTAGGGTGGTAACTAGCCACGGCCAAAGCCTCCCACCAGCCCAGACCAGAGACAATTCAGAAATTATAAATTCCCAAATTGACCCCGCCGGGAATCGAACCCGAGACCTCCCATTTATAAGGCAACAGCGCTCACCACTGAGCCAGGGAGGTTGTCAAAATTTGCATATCATACAGGTTTTTCCGGATTATAGCAAAAGAATTTTGTTTACCTTGAGTATCATGGAATTCCGCAAAGTAGCGTCTGCTTCTATCCAATTCTCGCCATACATAAAATACGAAGGAGATAGTATTTTTAGTAAGAAAAAGCCCACTCAAAGTTCCTCAAGATAGATAATTATCCCACACTTATCTAACAGTTAAAACATTAATCTCATAGACGTTATGTACTTACTGCCTATCGCTCTCCGTCGAGAACTGTTTCTTGGCGGGCGACGCTTGGTAGCAGAAGATGTGGTGCTTCATTTTCACCGACTTCCACTTATCGTAGGAAAATTGTACTACTTCGTTTTCTCTTATCTGTAATGAGTAAATAAATAATAGTGTAATATTAATAAAGGTGTAGGAAAACATCGTGAGGAAACCTGCACACCTGAGTTCTCCATAATACTCTCGAAGGTGTGTGAAGTCCACCAATTCGCATTGGGCCAGCGTGGTGGACTATGGCATATAACCCTTCTCTGAGAGGAGACCTGCGCTCAGTAGTGAGCCGTTGATGGGTTGCTGATGATGATGATGATTACTAACCTTCTTTGGCGTAACGCACGCACACTAAAAAAATGTGCTGTGCTAATATTATGGTTAAGTGAAAAAGAATGTATACTTACTCAATTTAATGTATGGCCATGTGTGCATATTTGTGTCTATATTCTAATCAGATGGACTGCAACTATAGCAATTAAATAAAATGCAATAGTTCATCCAAATTAAAACAACTCAGTCGGTACTCTGGTTGCAGTCTGCAATATGCCTGTTTAGACCTTATTTGTCTAGTTTGTTGTATTCGTGTCTATTTTATGAAGTTTGTGCGGGTGACTCCTAGTTGCATTTCCTTAAGCATTCCCTCAGGAATTCATTATTCAAAATCAAAATTATTTCCTTTTTTATACGCCAAATTGTGGCTCCTAGGACAAGTCGAGAATCTATCACCAGTTCGGAATGCTGATTCTGCTGAGAAGATTAAGGGATGAAGGTGGCCAACAAAGAGGGTTTTATTGTTTAAACATCCCACATCATTGGCCTACCTACTGGGATGTGACACCTACCTCGGCAGTCTTATAATGCGGCAGCACGGTGTGCAGCAGGTCGGAGCAGAGCGCCAGCAGCCGCCCCCCGTCCAGCAGGTGCGCCAGCAGCAGCGGGGCGGCCCTCCCCGCGCACCCCGCCACCGCCACCAGCGCGGCGCGGAGCCACGAGGGGGTGACACTGTGACACCTACCTCGGCAGTCTTATAATGCGGCAGCACGGTGTGCAGCAGGTCGGAGCAGAGCGCCAGCAGCCGCCCCCCGTCCAGCAGGTGCGCCAGCAGCAGCGGGGCGGCCCTCCCCGCGCACCCCGCCACCGCCACCAGCGCGGCGCGGAGCCACGAGGGGGTGACACTGTGACACCTACCTCGGCAGTCTTATAATGCGGCAGCACGGTGTGCAGCAGGTCGGAGCAGAGCGCCAGCAGCCGCCCCCCGTCCAGCAGGTGCGCCAGCAGCAGCGGGGCGGCCCTCCCCGCGCACCCCGCCACCGCCACCAGCGCGGCGCGGAGCCACGAGGGGGTGACACTGTGACACCTACCTCGGCAGTCTTATAATGCGGCAGCACGGTGTGCAGCAGGTCGGAGCAGAGCGCCAGCAGCCGCCCCCCGTCCAGCAGGTGCGCCAGCAGCAGCGGGGCGGCCCTCCCCGCGCACCCCGCCACCGCCACCAGCGCGGCGCGGAGCCACGAGGGGGTGACACTGTGACACCTACCTCGGCAGTCTTATAATGCGGCAGCACGGTGTGCAGCAGGTCGGAGCAGAGCGCCAGCAGCCGCCCCCCGTCCAGCAGGTGCGCCAGCAGCAGCGGGGCGGCCCTCCCCGCGCACCCCGCCACCGCCACCAGCGCGGCGCGGAGCCACGAGGGGGTGACACTGTGACACCTACCTCGGCAGTCTTATAATGCGGCAGCACGGTGTGCAGCAGGTCGGAGCAGAGCGCCAGCAGCCGCCCCCCGTCCAGCAGGTGCGCCAGCAGCAGCGGGGCGGCCCTCCCCGCGCACCCCGCCACCGCCACCAGCGCGGCGCGGAGCCACGAGGGGGTGACACTGTGACACCTACCTCGGCAGTCTTATAATGCGGCAGCACGGTGTGCAGCAGGTCGGAGCAGAGCGCCAGCAGCCGCCCCCCGTCCAGCAGGTGCGCCAGCAGCAGCGGGGCGGCCCTCCCCGCGCACCCCGCCACCGCCACCAGCGCGGCGCGGAGCCACGAGGGGGTGACACTGTGACACCTACCTCGGCAGTCTTATAATGCGGCAGCACGGTGTGCAGCAGGTCGGAGCAGAGCGCCAGCAGCCGCCCCCCGTCCAGCAGGTGCGCCAGCAGCAGCGGGGCGGCCCTCCCCGCGCACCCCGCCACCGCCACCAGCGCGGCGCGGAGCCACGAGGGGGTGACACTGTGACACCTACCTCGGCAGTCTTATAATGCGGCAGCACGGTGTGCAGCAGGTCGGAGCAGAGCGCCAGCAGCCGCCCCCCGTCCAGCAGGTGCGCCAGCAGCAGCGGGGCGGCCCTCCCCGCGCACCCCGCCACCGCCACCAGCGCGGCGCGGAGCCACGAGGGGGTGACACTGTGACACCTACCTCGGCAGTCTTATAATGCGGCAGCACGGTGTGCAGCAGGTCGGAGCAGAGCGCCAGCAGCCGCCCCCCGTCCAGCAGGTGCGCCAGCAGCAGCGGGGCGGCCCTCCCCGCGCACCCCGCCACCGCCACCAGCGCGGCGCGGAGCCACGAGGGGGTGACACTGTGACACCTACCTCGGCAGTCTTATAATGCGGCAGCACGGTGTGCAGCAGGTCGGAGCAGAGCGCCAGCAGCCGCCCCCCGTCCAGCAGGTGCGCCAGCAGCAGCGGGGCGGCCTTCCCCGCGCACCCCGCCACCGCCACCAGCGCGGCGCGGAGCCACGAGGGGGTGACACTGTGACACCTACCTCGGCAGTCTTATAATGCGGCAGCACGGTGTGCAGCAGGTCGGAGCAGAGCGCCAGCAGCCGCCCCCCGTCCAGCAGGTGCGCCAGCAGCAGCGGGGCGGCCCTCCCCGCGCACCCCGCCACCGCCACCAGCGCGGCGCGGAGCCACGAGGGGGTGACACTGTGACACCTACCTCGGCAGTCTTATAATGCGGCAGCACGGTGTGCAGCAGGTCGGAGCAGAGCGCCAGCAGCCGCCCCCCGTCCAGCAGGTGCGCCAGCAGCAGCGGGGCGGCCCTCCCCGCGCACCCCGCCACCGCCACCAGCGCGGCGCGGAGCCACGAGGGGGTGACACTGTGACACCTACCTCGGCAGTCTTATAATGCGGCAGCACGGTGTGCAGCAGGTCGGAGCAGAGCGCCAGCAGCCGCCCCCCGTCCAGCAGGTGCGCCAGCAGCAGCGGGGCGGCCCTCCCCGCGCACCCCGCCACCGCCACCAGCGCGGCGCGGAGCCACGAGGGGGTGACACTGTGACACCTACCTCGGCAGTCTTATAATGCGGCAGCACGGTGTGCAGCAGGTCGGAGCAGAGCGCCAGCAGCCGCCCCCCGTCCAGCAGGTGCGCCAGCAGCAGCGGGGCGGCCCTCCCCGCGCACCCCGCCACCGCCACCAGCGCGGCGCGGAGCCACGAGGGGGTGACACTGTGACACCTACCTCGGCAGTCTTATAATGCGGCAGCACGGTGTGCAGCAGGTCGGAGCAGAGCGCCAGCAGCCGCCCCCCGTCCAGCAGGTGCGCCAGCAGCAGCGGGGCGGCCCTCCCCGCGCACCCCGCCACCGCCACCAGCGCGGCGCGGAGCCACGAGGGGGTGACACTGTGACACCTACCTCGGCAGTCTTATAATGCGGCAGCACGGTGTGCAGCAGGTCGGAGCAGAGCGCCAGCAGCCGCCCCCCGTCCAGCAGGTGCGCCAGCAGCAGCGGGGCGGCCCTCCCCGCGCACCCCGCCACCGCCACCAGCGCGGCGCGGAGCCACGAGGGGGTGACACTGTGACACCTACCTCGGCAGTCTTATAATGCGGCAGCACGGTGTGCAGCAGGTCGGAGCAGAGCGCCAGCAGCCGCCCCCCGTCCAGCAGGTGCGCCAGCAGCAGCGGGGCGGCCTTCCCCGCGCACCCCGCCACCGCCACCAGCGCGGCGCGGAGCCACGAGGGGGTGACACTGTGACACCTACCTCGGCAGTCTTATAATGCGGCAGCACGGTGTGCAGCAGGTCGGAGCAGAGCGCCAGCAGCCGCCCCCCGTCCAGCAGGTGCGCCAGCAGCAGCGGGGCGGCCCTCCCCGCGCACCCCGCCACCGCCACCAGCGCGGCGCGGAGCCACGAGGGGGTGACACTGTGACACCTACCTCGGCAGTCTTATAATGCGGCAGCACGGTGTGCAGCAGGTCGGAGCAGAGCGCCAGCAGCCGCCCCCCGTCCAGCAGGTGCGCCAGCAGCAGCGGGGCGGCCCTCCCCGCGCACCCCGCCACCGCCACCAGCGCGGCGCGGAGCCACGAGGGGGTGACACTGTGACACCTACCTCGGCAGTCTTATAATGCGGCAGCACGGTGTGCAGCAGGTCGGAGCAGAGCGCCAGCAGCCGCCCCCCGTCCAGCAGGTGCGCCAGCAGCAGCGGGGCGGCCCTCCCCGCGCACCCCGCCACCGCCACCAGCGCGGCGCGGAGCCACGAGGGGGTGACACTGTGACACCTACCTCGGCAGTCTTATAATGCGGCAGCACGGTGTGCAGCAGGTCGGAGCAGAGCGCCAGCAGCCGCCCCCCGTCCAGCAGGTGCGCCAGCAGCAGCGGGGCGGCCCTCCCCGCGCACCCCGCCACCGCCACCAGCGCGGCGCGGAGCCACGAGGGGGTGACACTGTGACACCTACCTCGGCAGTCTTATAATGCGGCAGCACGGTGTGCAGCAGGTCGGAGCAGAGCGCCAGCAGCCGCCCCCCGTCCAGCAGGTGCGCCAGCAGCAGCGGGGCGGCCCTCCCCGCGCACCCCGCCACCGCCACCAGCGCGGCGCGGAGCCACGAGGGGGTGACACTGTGACACCTACCTCGGCAGTCTTATAATGCGGCAGCACGGTGTGCAGCAGGTCGGAGCAGAGCGCCAGCAGCCGCCCCCCGTCCAGCAGGTGCGCCAGCAGCAGCGGGGCGGCCCTCCCCGCGCACCCCGCCACCGCCACCAGCGCGGCGCGGAGCCACGAGGGGGTGACACTGTGACACCTACCTCGGCAGTCTTATAATGCGGCAGCACGGTGTGCAGCAGGTCGGAGCAGAGCGCCAGCAGCCGCCCCCCGTCCAGCAGGTGCGCCAGCAGCAGCGGGGCGGCCCTCCCCGCGCACCCCGCCACCGCCACCAGCGCGGCGCGGCCCCGCCACGCGCCCGCGCACAACGCCTCGCGCGTCACGCTGTACACCGTGTACCTGGTCGAGGAGCAACCGGGAACCACACATCACCTACTGACTCACGGACATAACGACGAGAAAATGAACTGTGCACTTTTATTGTTACCGTTTTAGCACTAATTCCTTGATGAAGAGATTACTTTACGACCTTTCCAACAGTTTTCGGATATGACATATCAGTTTACTATTTTTTTTTAGAATAAAAATATTTTTTATTCAAATAAACTATTATTTAACTTAGATCCCCATTACCCTTCTACTATCGAAACGCAAGGTATCGAACGGGTCCGCATAGCTACGTGGTTGACTTCCCTTGGATACACACTAAGCACTTTGCTTCCATATTTTGAATATGCACATTGCACGTTTATCTAACTAATTATAACTGGGCTAACCTTTACATCAAGAGTAAATAAGCATTGTCTAGGTAAACGCACTTCAGTTGAGTAGCAGTGATGTGAGATGGAGGTATCAGGTGTGATCCAGTCATTAATTTATATAAAAAAAGTAATAGTATAGATTTATAATAATGGCAAAATATAAATAATTGTACTATTGTGGATACAGATCTAAAATCATTTTCATATCACCTCATTAGCATATATTAAGTTTTTACTTACCTATCGCAGTCTAACACTTTTTTCAAAGATGCTTCTAAATTATCTCTAGCTACTATACTATCTGAATAGATTAATACGTTTGGTGATTTAGTATTCACTAATGGACGGGAACTTTTCGTGGACTTTGGCGTCATTTGAGAAGGCGAGCTTTTCGGCGTTTCTTCTTTGATTTGCGTAGTCATCTCCATTTGACTCTGGGGTCTCTTTGGAGCGGTGGTACTGACTACCCTTTTATGAGTTGTAATCGATTTTATTTGACTCGAAATATTTAGCAATGATGAAGACAGCTGACTCGTTCCCTTCTTCAAGTCTAATTTAAGACTAGATTTCTTTGGTGTTATGTTGTGTTGTATTTCGACAGTTACATTTTCGACAACTAATTCCCCTCCTTCGGGAACTGTGAGTTTCTTTTCTGGTGATTTGCCTAGAACTTTTTCAGGGGATTTCCGATATTTCCTTTCAGGCGATTTACGTATTGTGGTAGTTTCAGTTATTGTTTCTGAGATTTTCACAGGCGACTGTTTGGGGAGTACAACCTCAACCTGTGCAACCGGTTTGGAATTTTCTGGTTCATCTTGATCATCTGTGAGGGATTTCGTTGTGATAGTACTGACATCTGTGAGTGTGACATTTCTTTTACCTACAGATGTTGTATCGAGTTGGTCACTCCCGCCGTTCATCTCCACGCCGTTTCTCCTATCTGACTTGATATCGACTACTTTGGATAGCTTTCTTAGGAGAGCGGCGTGAACTGGCCACTGGAACTGTTCATGAGATTGTTTCAAACTGTGTTGTATTTCACTGCGAAGGCCTCTCATCGAGAGGTCCGTTGCTTTATTTGGTTCTCCAGATATTTGAACAGCTGAAAATAAAATAAAATACATTACTACTTACTACTAATATAATCCTCTATACTAAGATACTCATAGATTGGAAGTTTCTAACAAAGTTCCTCTCTAAACGTAGGCTCAAAACAAGCAATGAATGTGTGAGTGCCATGTAATTATTTTCTGTACTGGTACTGTTAATTACGTTTTTGAAGGTTATTGTGATCAATTATGACCCTTTCGCAGCACAGTACGTTATTTTTAATAATTTTCTGCGAGCTCGTCGTACTAACGCGACGATACTGCGTAGAAATATGCTTTTGGCTTCCTAAAAATGGCTTATCACCGCGTCGACTACTGGGTTTCTAATAGTACTTATTCTAAGCATCACACCACTGAGCACCTCCTGTTGAATGAGAGTTTAGGCCATAGGCCAAGTGTGGAGACCTCTCTAGCATGCAAATGTTCCTCGCAGTGTTTACCTTCTCCGTAATTAGTGTCCTTCAATCACGCCGCAACAGGGCTACGGATCGACGTGATTTTTTGCATGGGTATAGTTGAGGACCTGGAGAGTGACATAGGCTACTTTTTCTCCCGGAAAATCAAAGAGTTCCCGAGGGTTTTTAAAAACTAAATCCACGCGGACGAAGTCGCGGGCATCAGCTAGTGTATTATAATTGCACTTTAATCATACTAATATTATAAATGCGAAAGTGTGCTTGTTGGTTTGTCCTTCAGTCACGCCGCAACAGAGCTACGGATCGACATGATTCTTTGCGTGGGTATAGTTGAGGGCCTGGAGAGTGAAATGGGCTACCTTTAATCCCGAAAAACCAAAGGTTTCCCGCAAGTTTTTTAAAACCCTAACTGCACGCGGACGAAGGCGCGGGCAAAGGCTAAGGCGACGTTTTAGCACAGGCGAATCGTCGCGCGATGCGCGGTTCGGCGTGTTGCGCGAGCCGTCGCGCGATATGGCCAAGGTATGAGGGCGAGAGAGAGCGAGCGAGCGACGCACCGAGCGTCGCGCGGCGATTCGCTTGTGCTAAAACGTCGCCTTAGAATATAAAAATCTATGTACAAGAAAGCAGTGATAGCCTAGTGGTTAGGGATCTTGGCATGCACCTCGGATTTTTCAGAGTTATGTGCGTTTAATTAAATATCACATGCTTCAAAAGTGAAGACATGGTCAGGAAACCTACATGCCTGAGAGTTACCCATAATTTTCTCAAAGGTGTGTGAAGTCTACCATTTCAAATTGGACCAGAGTGGTGAACTATGGCCTATTTATCCCTTCTTTGAGAGGAAACCTGCGCTCAGTAGTGACATTAATGGGTTGCTCATGATGATGATGGCGTATAAATAATCTTAATGTAAATGCTACATACTTTGTATTCTAACGACTGGTAACTTGTGATCAATGATAAACTCCCCACCAACAAAGTGGAAACCAACAACACTTAGATTTTCAATGTTTGTCTTCAAAACAATTGCCAGATGTGATCCTGCTTTCCAAGCTATGGGCTGGCCCATAGATTCCAGCTAGAACAAAAAAACAATAACTTTTCATTGCTTGGGAATTTAATTTAAATTTAAATTTAAATTGAATAACTTTTCGATCAATTTAACTACATAATATATCCTATCCCATGCTAAACAGATATTGATAAGATTGAGTGTTGTGGAACACTTGGTTGGAACCAAGTTCCTTCTAATAATAAATTAATAATAAAAATAAATAAAATAAAAAATAATAGTCTGTAGTCAGGATTCAAACCCCCGAAACAATAGTTTCACTCCTTCGTTTAACCGGATACACCACCAAAGTTATGATACAATGTGTGTAATAAACAAAGCAACAAGTGTCATAACGGAAAATTCTTCCACTTTTTTTAGGCTAGCCTCTTTCCGCCAAACCATCCAAAAAGGAAGTTCGTTCCAACAAATGCCCTCTTACAGATTCAATACAAGATATCAGCGACAGATGATGTGCATTGACAGCAGCAGGGTAAGATGTTGCACCAGGTTTGATCCTGGTCTGACCAAAAAAGTCACAGACTTTTTATTTAGCAGGGTTTCAGTCTAGCATGACTAAGTATACTTTGGAATTATATGTGCTACTTTTAGAATGGTACGGATAACAGCCGTCAACAGTCTTCAGCATTATATAAGCAGGGTTTAAAATAAACCAACTGATTGAATGAAGTCCACAAGATGACAGGGTTTATAATATAATTACCCACATTGTAATAGAGAACAGAATACCATCCTTGGCTTATTTCTATAAATTAGTTAACTAAATTTTTAACTTTATTTTTTTATTACATCATATATACCTAATACTATATTAAAACTAAATTTACTCTAAAATTAAAACTAAAATAAAAAAAAATTATATATATTAAAAAAAAAGTTAACTAAATGAAAAACAAATTAAAAATGTGAAATTAGTATTTAACATTTTTAATTTAAAATACATTATTTAACTTTGATATGAATGTCTAACATTCGTCAAGAAATTGAAAAAATAAAATGGTTAATGAAATAACCTTATAAGGTTATCTCAATTGAAATTCAAAGTAAGTAATTCAATTGAAGTTCAAAGTAGTAAGTACTTCAACACCATTATATCTGCTCTCTACAACATGTTTGATATCATCTGTCCATTTACTCATAGATAAATCAAAAAAGGATTTAGTGGGTGCAGAACCCATGTTTTGGTGTGAAATATTTACACCTATGTCACTTATAAAAATACTTATGTTTATTTTAGTTAAATAAACAAAATTCTCCATACTGTAACAATATCATGGTAAGAGCTGTCTTCATGTGGTTCCATTTCACACTCAAACAAAACTTCAACGTTGAGATCTGACTCAGCCAAGGATTCCCCAGAACCCAAAGGCAGGCCACCGGCACATGACACCCAGTCGTAAATTTCTATACATTGCGTTGGCTTCATACTACATATCCTTGAGGCATCCGTGTAGTCAAGGAGATCACACAAGTATGCGTTCTTTGGATTTGTACACAGCTTTGAACTCAGTGTTGGGGTTTCTGAAAAATGTATGTACATATTAATATATCTTTAAATGTAATCAAGGGGTTTCTCCTAGAAAGACATAAGTGAAGCCCTTACTACAGCATATAGGATGTTTTTACCACAGTGAAAGAGTGTAAGTAAGTTGTGTAAACCATGCACCAAACATAATAATATTATAAGGACTCACTACTTGTGGTCACATAAATTTGTAACACCAGTGTGCCAACGAGTATTTTTTCCTTACTTCACTATTAAGTATTCAAATTCAAATTTATTTATTTCACGTAGGCCAACCTGTGGCTCTTATGACAAGTCATGACTCTACCACCGGTTCGGAAAGGGGAATCTGCTGAGAAGAGCCGGCAAGAAACTCAGCAGTTGCTCTTTTCAAAATAATCATTTTACATTATTATGAAGCTATGACATTGTAATAAGTTTTTTATATTATCTTGTGGGCAGCTGGATGCCAAGCCGATTTAACCTATGCAACTTTGTTAGAGTAAAATATAATAGTTAAGACGGGCAGACACAAAGTATTATCAGTAGTATTGTTTAACTTCAAAATACCCTCCATACTACCAGAGGTATCGTCAGGGGTTCACAGATTCAGACCCATCATGGGTCTGAATCTGTTCAAACGTTTTTGTACATTTTGACAATTTACTTTTCACCAGTCACAATACTAACATTAAGATACATATAAAAGGTGTAGTGAAACCTGCAGTGTGAAGACAAGGAAAAATAGTCGTAGTCACTCTGGTGTTATAAACTGGTGTGACCACAAGTCGGTCACTATTATAAGCACCCAAGCTATGTTCATCAGTTAGAGATTTCTCCAAAATGTTTTGTATGATTTGTTTACAGCTATAGGAAAAATAGATTATCTATAGTATTATAAAGAGGAAAGATTTTTTTGTTTGTTTATTTGTACCGAATAGGCTCTGAAAATACTGGACTGATTTTAACGATTGTTTCACCAATAGAAAGCTAAAATAAGTAACTAGGCTATAATTTATTTTCAAAAAAATTAGAGATCCTTATGAAAACTGTAATAAATAATGTGGTGTGCGCTGAGAAAACTATCGTTGATACATAAAATTATTGAAGTACTCATAATTACCTACAAAAAAATCTGCGAGGGAATATATCTAACTACTAACTAACTATAGTTAAGTCACAATAGTAGCTTTTGTGTTCTAAAATTTAATTACTTCACCAGTAGAAACAAAAGTTGGTTACATTTGTATCGTAGTATTAATTCTTATTCAAATAAATAGTTTTATCATCAAGGGTATTTATGTAACTGTAAAATACTTATTAATTCATTCAAATCAGACATTTAAGCAGACATTCACGAGCATGACACATGACCCAGCCATTGCTTTGCTCAACCATATTTGAGGGAACATAACAACCCACATCACACATCACCGCCACAGAAATGTTTAAAGAGAGTGTGACATACTTAGGCTACCCATGTTAAGGCATCAAATTGAATACTAATATTCAAATAGGTACTCATTGTAAGACATAACTTAATTAATTTCAATTTTAATTAACATCAATAGCCCACAAAGCGCAGCCTTCAGATTGAAATGGGTTTAAGCAGTAGTCCACCACGCTGGCCAAGTGTGGATTGGCAGACTCCACGCACATTTGAGAATATTATGGAAAACCCTCAGGCATGCAGGTTTCCTCACGATGTTATCCTTCACCGTGCAAGTAATATTTAATTGACTGAACCGCACATAACTCCGACGCAGTGTGCCTGGGTCGAAGTTCGAACCCCAGTGTGCAACTGTGCAGAATGTTTTGGGAATTTTCAAAATTTTGAGAAATTTACTTACCTGCAGCATTTTCAGGTACTTTGCAAAACGCGACACTCGTGTTACCACTTAGAAATTCCAACAGGCGAGCTCTAAATGACCGTATTCGCCAGGTTTTTATGAAAGTCATTGCGATGTAAATCGGCGTGAAAAGCATAATTACAATTCACACAGACATCCACTAAACAAAACTCCTTTTCATGATAACAAGTTTGTTCAATATTAAATCCAATAATAACAAAGAACAAAGATATTCAATTATTGATTCCAAAGTACTTGCTACCTGGCACATGATATTATAATCTAATAAAAAACAAATGATTAAAAGGAAAATTGAATCACTGTGTTAGAGTATAACGCCTATTCTCTTAATTTATATTTATTACACATTATTAACTGTGTTTAACATCACGAGAAAAATAAATTAGTAAAATCAAAAGGCAAAAACCCCAAGTCTCCAAGAATTTCGCACTTTTTTTCGGTGCTTTTTTTCCAATCGCGCAAACAAAGACTATAGAGTATAGTTAATGTAAGCACTACGCAATCGCGTACCACATTCTCTATGGCGTACCAAACAACTACTTTATTATCCAAATGCCAATCGCCAATCGCCAAGCGAAGTCCATAAATATAATAATATTTAAAGACTAGAAGTCAATTTGAAATCAATCACCAGTGTTGGTTGATTATACGGGTCTGCCCGCGAAATTCAAATTTAATTGGGTTTCGTGCAATTTGTTAACTAATACGACTAAGTAGGCTTATGGCATTCTAATTGCGACAATGGCAGTATCATCTTCACAGCTTTATATAAAAATCTTTACTTGAAAGTGTCCAGTTTAAGAAATTAGTCAGAATATTGACTAATTTGTGAGTAACTCACGTCCAACTCGATATTCTTTAATACATTATTTAATCATTTAGTACCATCATTTATTTAATTTTTTTTAGATTAATGAAAGATACAAAATCAAAATACTGGTAGTATTAGATCTGAATCATCACTTTATATACATATACTATCATCATAATACAGCACACAAACATATTTAGCGTGACGCACTAAAGTACACAGTGGGTTACATAAGTCGCGCCGCCTTCGGCATGGACCGGCGGCGGCGCCCGGCGGCGGTCGCTATGTGTATGTGTCGCACAGATTAGAGGATACTACGTATTGTCGGCTTTACAAAGGGCGCCAACCATTTGAGCGAACAAATTTACTGTCCTCATCACGACGTCACCACATCGTCATCGTCATCGTCACCCACGTGATTTTTAAAACTAAATCCACGCGAATTCGCGGGCATCAGATAATAATATGTAGTTAAAGTGTGATGTGCTCCGACTTAGCTCACTCAAGACAGAGCAAAAGTGTGCGATCGAGTGTCGCATTTCAACTGTCTCAAGTACCTACAGGAGATAAGGGTTAAAGCCACATTGTTGGTTGTATTTTCTTATTTATTACCTTGTTACGCATTTACTATACTAACCACAAGCCGGTGTATTTGTTGGCATTTTGTTACTAAATAAGTCTTATTTTGTCTGTAGTCTGTAGTGTTATAATTTTTATCTACTCCAGCATCGAAAAGTTCCAATTTCGAGTTTGACAGCTGAATCGAAATGAAGCCTCTTTCGGTTTTGCTTCTCATTTCGATGCAGCTCGTTGTATGGGAGCTGAATCGAAATGGTTATCTTCTTAAAATAGGATACCTAAAGCTAAGGCTCTGAGTTCTGGCACTTTTGTACCGTTCATATGACAGAGGCGCCACAGGCGGCTGGTGGCGGCTTACGGAGTTACTTTTTGTTGACAGAGGCGCCACAGGCGGCTGGTGGCGGCTTACGGAGTTACTTTTTGTTACTTAATTGAGCCTACGGCGTATTTTGTTAATGATTTTACTTCCTTGTCGTAGATAAAATCTTGTATGCAACTGAACGTAATTAGTCATTTTAATTCTCGTACTATCCTATTTTGATACTCGGCAAGCCTCGTATTAAAAAACAGCACTCGAATTAAAATGACCCTCATTACGATGCAGTTGCATAAATAGCTATAATAAATAAACTGAACTTACATAACATGTACGTCTCACTCGTATTTTGTTTTATTTTGAATACCATCCTGTAATCTTAAGACTACACCATTCAACCTAACCTGTTAAAGATTGAGGTTTGTTGAGGCCGTAATCCAACACGCTGGTCAAGTGCGATTGGCAGACTTCACAAACCCTTGAAAACATTATAAAGAGCTCCCTGGCACGCAGGTTGCCTCACTTTTTCCTTCACTGTCAATGGGTACGAAACTCGGACTCCCCGAAAAGTTGGCCAGTCCACTAAGAGAAGAAAGATAAATATTTTAGCAAATTGGACACAAAAAATGCCTTTTATCTGATAAGAAATTCACCCTGTATCTAGACATATAACGAATTTCATAACATCCAAGGAGTTATATAGATATGCGCCCGAGATTTTTCAGAAAATCATTGAAAAAATGCTGATAAACTGTGAAGGGGTTGTTAATTCTACCGCTAAAAACGACCGCTTTGTAGACAACTACCGGAATGGATAGCACCTATAGAATCCTCTGTCGGCTGAAATAGTTCGAGTTTGAGTAAAGTGAGGGCGTCATCTATTAAAGAAAAATGTCTGTTTCAGGCAGAGATTAATTTAGGACGAGTAGTCGCTACTCGGAAAGAATAGGTAATGAAGCGAAAAGGCACCCAAAGGTGTAGGCACCCAATCATTTTTGTATTTCAGATAGGTATTATCTTTTTGAAGTGCTAGTACATTAAACCTACTACCTATATTATTAATTACTATATTATATAATATGTGCTCCTAGCTTTGAGTGGACATTAGGTACTTTTGAAGTGCAAAGTGCACAATAATTGAAATAGCAATTAGTGCTCATTTTTAGGGTTCCGTACCCAAAGGGTACCAACGGGACCCTATTACTAAGCCTACGCTGTCCGTCCGTCCGTCTGTCAGCGGGCTGTATCTCGTAAACCGTAATAGATAGACAGATGAAATTTTCACATATTATGTATTTCTATTGCCGCTATAACAACAAATAATAAAAATTAAATTAAAAAAATTAAATTAAAATATTTCCATGGGTACATGGAAATAATTTTATTTCATTTTTTTTAACGGAACCCTAAAAGAGCGAGGCCCGACTCGCACTTGGCCGATTTTTTTATTAAATGCAACTTGTAATAATAGTAGGTATTTACTGGTAGGTATTTGTAGTAATACTCATACATTTTGATTAAAATTTGAATGTGATAATTCTTCGGAACAAAATAACTTAAAATTTTATATGTGCCTTTAGTTTAGTGTCGTTCGCGGGGTTGCGAAATTTATCATCCATGGACGAACTGTAAGCCTTTTGTGTTAGCTTTTTAAAAAAAATATGTTTTGAACCGAAGTCCGTATGAAATAAAATAGGTAAAAATAATTATTATGGTTGAAATTTACATGAGAGCAAGTCTATTTTAACTTGTAAATAATTTTACAAGCATAAATTTTTAGTAACTCGACTTTGACTTCCGACAATTGTGATGTGTCCATTTTTATTTAATCAGTTTAAGGAGTGACAAATTCATGTTTAAAATTAATTATGATTTTTAGAAATGATAAAGATTATTAATTTATTGAAATTAGTTTAATTAAATTGTAAATTGGCATTATTCGGCATATTGTCTATATTTGCTGTTGCTATCAGCCAATCATATTCACTTCCGCTTGTTTTTCGCCACTGTAATTGTTACGCAATACCGCTTCAGCCAATCACAGCGTGCCGTATCAGCCAGCCAATGACAGCCAAGCCAGCCTGCCCCAGCCAATCTACCGCATGCTTTCGGTGGGGGATAGGGGTGGGGGATTCAGTGGTAAAGTATAAAGTGCTCTGCGAGCTCATTCTGGCCAGTTTTTCCGTGCGGTTAAATTATAAGCCGAAACTCTGCCCGTTTGAGTGTTACGGCTGTTGTGACTATTAAACAATTATTATGTGTACATAGTATATGTGGGCGCTATTGATTTCCATTTAATTTATTATAGGAGATAAATGAGGGTACCCAAAAAAAGGGTGTGTTAGCGGACTGTCGCCATCTTGGAGCAAAAGCGTGCTCTTCCGACTCGTAGATCGGCTCTGTGTTGCTCGTGCGCGCGCTCGGATTCATTCGCGCACGTTTTTGCTCCAAGATGGCGACAGACCGACCCTTTTTTTGGGTACCCTCCTTTATCTCCTATAATAAATTAAACGGAAATCAATAGCGCCCACATATATGTGATTAAATCAATTTAATTAATAAGTACCTAAAGGCTCGCTGTGTTTATTTATGCCACTATTTTGAGCTAGTGAATTTTTTAATAGTTTAATTAGCGTAAAGTGTCGTTTAAGGTGTATTATCAGACTTCTAAACGTAATTATGGACAATTCCTGTGTGGATAACTTGAAACACACCACCGCAAGGCGGCATCGTTTACACAGCCGCTGGCGCCGAGGCTGGGGCTACTACCGGAAGCCAGCGGCAGCCAGCGACGTCGGGACCATAAAAGGGAGAAATCTCGGTAAGTCATCCAGTTTTTCTTCTATATATTGTTTAGTGTTAATACTCACAATTTTGTGCGTGCATGCGACCGTCACAGTCGTTCGCAGCGAGTGTAGCTATACCCCTATGTATATTATCATTTTGTCGCGCGCTCCGTGCCGCCGCCATTGACTATTTCATCTTGCTATGCAAGCGCAGATGGACTAATACGAATATACGATGGGTATGAATTTTTTTAATCGTATGGCGTTTTTAGGGTTCCGTACCCAAAGGGTGTCAACGGGGCCCTATTACTAAGCCTCCGCTGTCCGTCCGTCTGTCAGCGGCCCTTATCTCGTAAACCGTAATAGATAGACATTTGAAAGGAGAATGAACAGCACTCTATGGAGTTTGGGCCCCTTACAAATATTTTTGTGTCTCGATAAAAGTTTGCTTAAAATAAAGTTTGATATCCCTAGTTTCATATACAAAAAGAATTTTTAATTTATTCCTCCCAGTTTCTGAGAAAAACAATTTTATGTAAAAGGTTAGGTAAGGTTTGGTAAGTAGATTGTTTTTGTTACAGGTCGACGGAGCCCATGGCCAGCGACACTCTGAAGGACGAGGAAGCTGCTCGGAGGGCGGCGTCGGGTGATGACGGCGCTGGGCGAGGAAGGCCCCGGGTAATGAAGGCGCCACACACAGGTGAAATTTACGTAATTTATGGTCAAAATTAATTAAAATGAAGTTACTCTGATTAAATTCTAGTAAATTTAATTACCAACAAGACATATGGAGCCACCTATTAGTGATTAGTTAGTTAAACGTTACATTTCAAACTCACATGTTTTAAGTCATCCTTCAGAGTAATTTTTGTCGATTTTGAACATTTATTTGATAATAAGAAATAAAGAACATGTTTTTATGTTGCAGGTCGACGGATTCTTTTTATTGTGTTGCATGGTATTGTAGTTGTCTTGTGTTGCATGGCCTTGTAGTTGTATTGTGTTGCATTGATTACAAGCATGCTTTGGTATAAATACGGGTGGCGGATGCCTTGAATAGAAAATTTTGAAAAATTTTAAATATTATTTTTGTTACAGGTCGACGGAGCCCATGGCCAGCGACACTCTGAAGGACGAGGAAGCTGCTCGGAGGGCGGCGTCGGGTGATGACGGCGCTGGGCGAGGAAGGCCCCGGGCAATGAAGGCGCCACACACAAAATTAATTAAAATGAAATTAAATTCTAGTAAATTTAATTACCAACAAGACATATGGAGCCACCTATTAGTGATTAGTTAAACGTTACATTTCAAACTCACATGATTTAAGTCATCCTTCACAGAGTAATTTTTGTCCATTTTGAACATTTATTTGATAATAAGAAATAAAGAACATGTTTTTATGTTGCAGGTCGACGGATTCTTTTTATTGTGTTGCATGGTATTGTAGTTGTCTTGTGTTGCATGGCCTTGTTGTTGTATTGTGTTGCATGGCCTTGTTGTTGTATTGTGTTGCATTGATTACAAGCATGCTTTGTTATAAATACGGGTGGCGGATGCCTTAAATAGAAAATTTTGAAAAATTTTAACTATTGTTTTTGTTACAGGTCGACGGAGCCCATGGCCAGCGATACTCTGAAGAACGAGGAAGCTGCTCGGAGGGCGGCGTCGGGTGATGACGGCGCTGGGCGAGGAAGGCCCCGGGCAATGAAGGCGCCACACACAGGTGAAATTTACGTAATTTATGGTCAAAATTAATTAAAATGAAGTTACTCTGATTAAATTCTAGTAAATTTAATTACCAACAAGACTTATGGAGCCACCTATTAGTGATTAGTAAAACGTTACATTTCAAACTCACATGATTTAAGTCATCCTTCAGAGTAATTTTTGTCGATTTTGTACATTTATTTGATAATAAGAAACAAAGAACATGTTTTTATGTTGCAGGTCGACGGATTTTTTTTATTGTGTTGCATGGTATTGTAGTTGTCTTGTGTTGCATGGCCTTGTAGTTGTATTGTGTTGCATTGATTACAAGCATGCTTTGGTATAAATACGGGTGGCGGATGCATTGAATTAAAAATTTTGAAAAATCTTAACTAGTTTTTGTTGCAGGTGGACGGAGCCGATGGCCAGCGACACTCTGAAGGACGAGGAAGCTGCTGGGAGGGTGGCATCGGGTGATGACGGCGCTGGGCGAGGAAGGCCCCGGGCAATGAAGGCGCCACACACAGGTGAAATTTACGTAATTTATGGTCAAAATTAATTAAAATGAAGTTACTCTGATTGAGTTGTAGTAAATTTTGGTACCAACAAGACATATGGAGCCACCTATTATTGATTAGTAAAACATTACATTTCAAACTCGCATGATTCAAGTCATCCTTCACAGAGTAATTTTTGTCGATTTTGAACATTTATTTGATAATAAGAAATAAAGAACATGTTTTTATGTTGCATTTTTATAAATACGAGTAGCGGATGCCTTGAATAGAAAATTTTGAAAAATTTTAACTATTGTTTTTGTTGCAGGTCGACGGAGCCCATGGCCAGCGACACTCTGAAGGACGAGGAAGCTGCTCGGAGGGCGGCTTCGGGTGATGACGGCGCTGGGCGAGGAAGGCCCCGGGCAATGAAGGCGCCACGCCACACACAGGTGAAATTTACGTAATTTATGGTCAAAATTAATTAAAATGAAGTTACTCTGATTAAATTCTAGTAAATTTAATTACCAACAAGACATATGGAGCCACCTATTAGTGATTAGTAAAACGTTACATATCAAACTCACATGATTTAAGTCATCCTTCACAGATAAATTTTTGTCGATTTTGAACATTTGATAATAAGAAATAAAGAACATGTTTTTATGTTGCAGGTCGACGGATTTTTTTTTATTGTGTTGCATGGTTTTGTAGTTGTCTTGTGATGCATGGCCTTGTAGTTGTATTGTGTTGCATTGATTACAAGCATGCTTTGGTTTAAATACGGGTGGCGGATGCCTTGAATAGAAAATTTTGAAAAATTTTAACTATTGTTTTTGTTGCAGGTCGACGGAGCCCATGGCCAGCGACACTCTGAAGGACGAGGAAGCTGCTCAACGGGCGGCGTCGGGTGATGACGGCGCTGGGCGAGGAAGGCCCCGGGCAATGAAGGCGCCACGCCACACACAGGTGAAATTTACATAATTTATTGTCAAAATTAATTAAAATGAAGTTACTCTGATTAAATTCTAGTAAATTTAATTACCAACAAGACATATGGAGCCACCTATTAGTGATTAGTAAAACGTTACATTTCAAACTCACATGATACAAGTCATACTTCACAGAGTAATTTTTGTCTATTTTGAACATTTATTTGATAATAAGAAATAATAAAGAACATGTTTTTATGTTGCAGGTCGACGGATTTTTTTTTATTGTGTTGCATGGTATTGTAGTTGTCTTGTGTTGCATTGATTACAAGGATGCTTTGGCATAAATACGAGTAGCGGATGCCTTGAATAGAAAATTTTGAAAATTTTTAACTATTGTTATTGTTGCAGGTCGACGGAGCCCATGGCCAGCGACACTCTGAAGGACGAGGAAGCTGCTCGGAGGGAAGCGTCGGGTGATGACGGCCCTTGGCGAGCAAGGCCCCGGGCAATGAAGGCGCCGCACACAGGTGAAATTTACGTAATTTATGGTCAAAATTGATTAAAATGAAGTTACTCTATTGATTAGATGTGAGGACAGGGGCCGTTATAGGGGTGGTTGGAGACGGCTTAAGGTAGGGTTTTAGCGTTTTAAGAGATGCGTTCTCTTAAAGCCTGATTAGTTTTTGAGTGACCATTCCCTTTTCTGGACTATGGCTAATGTGGCTATTTAGCTATTTATTGATCAAATCAGTTCAGTGTATTATATTGCTGTTCCAAATTATCCTGAAGTTTAGTTCCAAGTAGCCCAAATACCGGTCGAGAAACGATTTTTATGTTGCAGGTCGACGGAGCCGACGGGCAGAAAAAAATCTAGATAAAAATCCCAGAAAACTAGCGACAGCGCGTGATTTCGGCGACGGCTCGGCGCTAAGATAAGGAATTAGTGATAAGCGACAAGATAATATTGTTTTTATGTTGCAGGTCGACGGAAATTTTTTTGTGTTGCATGGTATTGTAGTTTTATTGTATTGAATTGATTACAAGCATGCTTTGGTATAAATACGGGTGGCGGATGCATTGAATTAAAAATTTTGAAAAATCTTAACTAGTTTTTGTTGCAGGTGGACGGAGCCGATGGCCAGCGACACTCTGAAGGACGAGGAAGCTGCTGGGAGGGTGGCATCGGGTGATGACGGCGCTGGGCGAGGAAGGCCCCGGGCAATGAAGGCGCCACACACAGGTGAAATTTACGTAATTTATGGTCAAGATTAATTAAAATGAAGTTACTCTGATTAAATTCTAGTAAATTTAATTACCAACAAGACATAATATGGAGCCACCTTATTAGTGATTAGTAAAACGTTACATTTCAATCTCACATAATTTAAGTCATCCTTCACAGAGTAATTTTTGTCGATTTTGAACATTTATTTGATAATAAGAAATAAAGAACATGTTTTTATGTTGCAGGTCGACAGATTTTTTTTATTGTGTTGCATGGTATGTAAGTTGTCTTGTGTTGCATGGCCTTGTAGTTGTATTGTTTTGCATTGATTAAAAGCATGCTTTGGTATAATACGGGTGGCGGATGCCTTGAATAGAAAATTTTGAAAAATTTTAACTATTGTTTTTGTTGCAGGTCGACGGAGCCCATGGCCAGCGACACTCTGAAGGACGAGGAAGATGCTCGGAGGGCGGCGTCGGGTGATGACGGCGCTGGGCGATGAAGGCCCCGAGCAATGAAGGCGCCACGCCACACACAGGTGAAATTGACATAATTTATTGCCAAAATTAATTAAAATGAAGTTACTCTGATTAAATTCTAGTAAATTTAATTACCAACAAGACATATGGAGCCACCTATTAGTGATTAGTAAAACGTTACATTTCAAACTCACATGATACAAGTCATACTTCACAGAGTAATTTTTGTCTATTTTGAACATTTATTTGATAATAAGAAATAAAGAACATGTTTTTATGTTGCAGGTCGACGGATTTTTTTTATTGTGTTGCATGATATTGTAGTTGTCTTGTGTCGCATTGATTACAAGCATGCTTTGGTATAAATACGGGTGGCGGATGCCTTGAATAGAAAATTTTGAAAAATTTTAACTATTGTTTTTGTTGCAGGTCGACGGAGCCCATGGCCAGCGACACTCTGAAGAACGAGGAAGCTGCTCGGAGGGCGGCGTCGGGTGATGACGGCGCTGGGCGAGGAAGGCCCCGGGCAATGAAGGCGCCGCAGACACGTGAAATTTACGTAATTTATGGTTAAAATTAATTAAAATGAAGTTACTTTGATTAAATTCTAGTAAATTTAATTACCAACAAGACGTATGGAGCCACCTTTTAGTGATTAGTAAAACGTTACATTTCAAACTCGCATGATTTAAGTCATCCTTCACAGAGTAATTTTTGTCGATTTTGAACATTTATTTGATAATAAGAAATAAAGAACATGTTTTTATGTTGCAGGTCGACGGATTTTTTTATTGTGTTGCATGGTATTGTAGTTGTCTTGTGTTGCATTGAATACAAGCATGCTTAGGTATAAATACGGATGGCGGATGACTTGAATAGAAAATTTTGAAAAATCTTAACTATTGTTTTTGTTGCAGGTCGACGGAGCCCATGGCCAGCGACACTCTGAAGGACGAGGAAGCTGCTCGACGGGCGGCGTCGGGTGATGACGGCACTGGGCGAGGAAGGCCCCGGGCAATGAAGGCGCCGCAGACAGGTGAAATTTACGTAATTTATGGTCAAAATTAATTAAAATGAAGTTACTTCGATTAAATTCTAGTAAATTTAATTACTAACAAGACATATGGAGCCACCTATTAGTGATTAGTAAAACGTTACATTTCAAACTCACATGATTTAAGTCATTCTTCACAGAGTAATTTTTGTCAATTTTGAACATTTATTTGATAATAAGAAATAAAGAACATGTTAAATGTTGCAGGTCGACGGATTTTTTTTGTGCTGCATGGTATTGTAGTTGTCTTGTGTTGCATTGATTACAAGCATGCTTTGGTATAAATACGGGTGGCGGATGCCTTGAATAGAAAATTTTGAAAAATTTTAACTATTGTTTTTGTTGCAGGTCGACGGAGCCCATGGCCAGCGACACTCTGAAGGACGAAGAAGCTGCTCGGAGGGCGGCGTCGGGTGATGACGGCCCTTGGCGAGGAAGGCCCCGGGCAATGAAGGCGCCGCAGACAGGTGAAATTCACGTAATTTATGGTCAAAATTAATTAAAATTGAAGTTACTCCGATTAAATTCTAGTAAATTTAATTACCAACAAGACATATGGAGCCACCTATTAGTGATTAGTAAAACGTTACATTTCCAACTCGCATGATTTAAGTCATCCTTCACATAGTAATTTTTGTCGATTTTGAACATTTATTTGATAATAAGAAATAAAGAACATGTTTTTATGTTGCAGGTCGACGGATTTTTTTATGTTGCATGGTATTGTAGTTGTCTTGTGTTGCATTGATTACAAGCATGCTTTGGTATAAATACGGGTGGCGGATGCCTTGAATAGAAAATTTTGAAAAATCTTAACTATTGTTTTTGTTGCAGGTCGACGGAGCCCATGGCCAGCGGCACTCTGAAGGACGAGGAAGCTGCTCAACGGGCGGCGTCGGGTGATGACGGCGCTGGGCGAGGAAGGCCCCGGGCAATGAATGCGCCGCAGACAGGTGAAATTCACGTAATTTATGGTCAAAATTAATTAAAATTGAAGTTACTCCGATTAAATTCTAGTAAATTTAATTACCAACAAGACATATGGAGGCACCTATTAGTGATTAGTAAAACGTTACATTTCCAACTCACATGATTTAAGTCATCCTTCACATAGTAATTTTTGTCGATTTTGAACATTTATTTGATAATCTATAATATAATAAAACTGTAACAGGTCCAATTCTGTACATTGAAGATATTTTGAAAATTTTTGTTTGAGGGCACTCTATAATCGATACTGAAGCCAAAACAATTTTTTTTTAATTTTTTGTCTGTCTGTCTGTCTGTCTGTCTGTCTGTCTGTCTGTCTGTCTGTCTGTCTGTATCTTGGCCGCGCATCACGCCGAAACTACTGGACGGATTTAAATGAAACTTGGCACGATTTAAGATAATACTACGAGGTATAATATAGGATACTTTTTATCCCGAAATTCAGCACGGTTCCCTTGGGAGAGGGGCTGAAAGTCCAAATGGGTATTTCGCTGTAATTCATAAAGGCGTATTCCGATTTAATCCATTCTTTTTTTGTTAGAAAGCAGGTTCTTTAGAGATTGTCCTGTAATTATTTCAAGGTCGTCAATTTCGTAGTTCAGAAATTATAGACATCACGATCTTCAGTATAAGGTCCAAATAACTTGAACCCCGGAATCTACAAGATACTTTGAATGTACGGCTCATCTTAAGCTGGCAAGCGTACTTTATCGTATATTATATAGCCATCATGGATAGCCCTATTTTGTCAAATTCAAACTACTCCAAGTCCAAAGGCGTCAGATTTTGCCAAACGATCATTATACCTACATACTACATAGTAGGTATGGATGTAATACATCGTATGGACTTAATGCTACAGTGTTTTCCTATGCAATTTAATATTCTAATCATACTAATATTATAAATGCGAAAGTGTGTTTGTTTGTTGGTTTGTCCTTCAATCACGCCACAACAGAGCCACGGATCGACGTGATTTTCTCATGGGTACTTTGAGGACATAGGCTACTTTTTATCCCGGAAAATCAAAGTGTTCACGAGGGATTTTAAAAACTAAATCCACGCGGATGAAGTCGCGGGCATCAGCTAGTAAGAAATAAAGAACATGTTTTTATGTTGCAGGTCGACGGATTTTTTTTTATTGTGTTGCATGGTATTGTAGTTGTCTTGTTTTGCATTGATTACAAGCATGCTTTGGTATAAATACGGGTGGCGGATGCCTTGAATAGAAAATTTTGAAAAATCTTAACTATTGTTTTTGTTGCAGGCCGACGGAACCCATGGCCAGCGACACCCTGAAGGACGAGGAAGCTGCTGGGTGGGTGGCATCAGGCGATGACGGCGCTGGGAGAGGAGGACCCGGGCAAAGAAGGCGCCGCACACAGGTGAAATTTACGTAATTTATGGTAAAGATTAATTAAAATGAAGTTACTCTGATTAAATTCTAGTAAATTTAATTACCAAAAAGACATAATATGGAGCCACCTATTAGTGATTATTAAAACGTTACATTTCAAACTCGCATGATTTAAAGGCATCCTTCACAGAGTAATTTTTGTCGATTTTGAACATTTATTGATAATAAGAAAAAAAGAACATGTTTTTATGTTGCAGGTCGACGGATTTTTTTTATTGTGTTGCATGGTATTGTAGTTGTCTTGTGTTGCATGGCCTTGTAGTTGTATTGTGTTTCATTGATTACAAGCATGCTTTGGTATAAATACCGGTGGCGGATGCCTTGAATAGAAAATTTTGAAAAATCTAAACTAGTATTTGTTGCAGGTGGACGGAGCCCATGGCCAGCGACACTCTGAAGGACGAAGAAGCTGCTCGGAGGGCGGCGTCGGGTGATGACGGCCCTTGGCGAGGAAGGCCCCGGGCAATGAAGGCGCCGCAGACAGGTGAAATTCACGTAATTTATGGTCAAAATTAATTAAAATGAAGTTACTCCGATTAAATTCTAGTAAATTTAATTACCAACAAGACATGTGGAGCCACCTATTAGTGATTAGTAAAACGTTACATTTCCAACTCACATGATTTAAGTCATCCTTCACATAGTAATTTTTGTCGATTTTGAACATTTATTTGATAATAAGAAATAAAGAACATGTTTTTATGTTGCAGGTCCCCGGTTTTTTTTGTGTTGCATGGTATTGTAGTTGTCTTGTGTTGCATGGCCTTGTAGTTGTATTGTGTTTCATTGATTACAAGCATGCTTTGGTATAAATACCGGTGGCGGATGTCTTGAATAGAAAATTTTGAAAAATCTAAACTAGTATTTGTTGCAGGTGGACGGAGCCGATGACCAGCGACACTCTGAAGGACGAGGAAGCTGCTGGGAGGGTGGCATCGGGTGATGACGGCGCTGGGCGAGGAAGGCCCCGGGCAATGAAGGCGCCACACACAGGTGAATTTTACGTAATTTATGGTCAAGATTAATTAAAATGAAGTTACTCTGATTAAATTCTAGTAAATTTAATTACCAACAAGACATGTGGAGCCACCTATTAGTGATTAGTAAAACGTTACATTTCAAACTCACATGATTTAAGTCATTCTTCACAGAGTAATTTTTGTCAATTTTGAACATTTATTTGATAATAAGAAATAAAGAACATGTTTTTATGTTGCAGGTCGACGGATTTTTTTTATTGTGTTGCATGGTATTGTAGTTGTCTTGTTTTGCATTGATTACAAGCATGCTTTGGTATAAATAAGGGTAGCGGATGCCTTGAATAGAAAATTTTGAAAAACTTTAACTCTTGTTTTTGTTGCAGGTCGAAGGAGCCCATGGCCAGCGACACTCTGAAGGACGAGGAAGCTGCTCGGAGGGCGGCGTCAGGTGATGACGGCGCTGGGCGAGGAAGGCCCCAGGCAATGAAGGCGCCGCAGACACGTGAAATTTACGTAATTTATGGTCAAAATTAATTAAAATGAAGTTACTCTGATTAAATTCTAGTAAATTTAATTACCAACAAGACATATGGAGCCACCTATTAGTGATTAGTAAAACGTTACATATCAAACTCACATGATTTAAGTCATCCTTCACAGATAAATTTTTGTCGATTTTGAACATTTATTTGATAATAAGAAATAAAGAACATGTTTTTATGTTGCAGGTCGACGGATTTTTTTTTTATTGTGTTGCATGGTTTTGTAGTTGTCTTGTGATGCATGGCCTTGTAGTTGTATTGTGTTGCATTGATTACAAGCATGCTTTGGTATAAATACGGGTGGCGGATGCCATGAATAGAAAATTTTGAAAAATTTTAACTATTGTTTTTGTTGCAGGTCGACGGAGCCCATGGCCAGCGACACTCTGAAGGACGAGGAAGCTGCTCGGAGGGCGGCGTCAGGTGATGACGGCGCTGGGCGAGGAAGGCCCCAGGCAATGAAGGCGCCGCAGACACGTGAAATTTACGTAATTTATGGTCAAAATTAATTAAAATGAAGTTACTCTGATTAAATTCTAGTAAATTTAATTACCAACAAGACATATGGAGCCACCTATTAGTGATTAGTGAAACGTTACATTTCAAACACATGATTTAAGTCATCCTTCACAGAGTAATTTTTGTCGATTTTGAACATTTATTTGATAATAAGAAATAAAGAACATGTTTTTATGTTGCAGGTCGACGGATTTTTTTTATTGTGTTGCATGGTTTTGTAGTTGTCTTGTGATGCATGGCCTTGTAGTTGTATTGTGTTGCATTGATTACAAGCTTGCTTTGGTAATAAATACGGGTGGCGGATGCCTTGAATAGAAAATTTTGAAAAATTTTAACTATTGTTTTTGTTCCAAGTCGACGGAGCCCATGGCCAGCGACACTCTGAAGGACGAGGAAGCTGCTCGGAGGGCAGCGTCAGGTGATGACGGCGCTGGGCGAGGAAGGCCCCAGGCAATGAAGGCGCCGCAGACACGTGAAATTCACGTAATTTAAAGTCAAAATTCATTACAATGAAGTTACTCTGATTAAATTCTAGTAAATTTAATTACCAACAAGACATATGGAGCCACCTATTAGTGATTAGTAAAACGTTACATATCAAACTCACATGATTTAAGTCATCCTTCACAGATAAATTTTTGTCGATTTTGAACATTTACTTATTTGATAATAAGATATAAAGAACATGTTTTTATGTTGCAGGTCGACGGATTTTTTTTTTGAGTTTCATGGTATTGTAGTTGTATTGTGTTGCATTGATTACAAGCATGCTTTGGTATAATACGGGTGGCGGATGCCTTGAATAGAAAATTTTGAAAAATTTTAACTATTTTGTTGCAGGTCGACGGAGCCCATTGCCAGCGACACTCTGAAGGACGAGGAAGCTGCTCGGAGGGAAGCGTCGGGTGATGACGGCCCTTGGCGAGGAAGGCCCCGGGCAATGAAGGCGCCGCAGACAGGTGAAATTCACGTAATTTATGGTCAAAATTAATTAAAATGAAGTTACTCTGATTAAATTCTAGTAAATTTAATTACCAACAAGAAATATGGAGCCACCTATTAGTGATAAGTGAAACGTTACATTTTAAACTCACATGATTTGTCATCCTTCACAGAGTAATTTTTGTCTATTTTGAACATTTATTTGATAATAAGAAATAAAGAACATGTATTTGTGTTGCAGGTCGACGGATTTTTTTTTATTGTGTTTTATGATACTGTAGTTGTCTTGTGTTGCATTGATTACAAGCATGCTTTGGTATAAATACGGGTGGCGGATGCCTTGAATAGAAAATTTTGAAAAATTTTAACTATTGTTTTTGTTGCAGGTCGACGGAGCCCATGGCCAGCGACACTCTGAAGGACGAGGAAGCTGCTCGGAGGGCGGCGTCAGGTGATGACGGCGCTGGGCAAGGAAGGCCCCAGGCTATGAAGGCGCCGCAGACACGTGAAATTTACGTAATTTATGGTCAAAATTAATTAAAATTAAGTTACTCTGATTAAATTCTAGTAAATTTAATTACCAACAAGACATATGGAGCCACCTATTAGTGATTAGTAAAACGTTACATATCAAACTCACATGATTTAAGTCATCCTTCACAGATAAATTTTTGTCGATTTTGAACATTTATTTGATAAGAAATAAAGAACATGTTTTTATGTGGCAGGTCGACGGATTTTTTTTATTGTGTTGCATGGTTTTGTAGTTGTCTTGTGATGCATGGCCTTGTAGTTGTATTGTGTTGCATTGATTACAAGCATGCTTTGGTAATAAATACGGGTGGCGGATGCCTTGAATAGAAAATTTTGAAAAATTTTAACTATTGTTTTTGTTGCAGGTCGACGGAGCCCATGGCCAGCGACACTCTGAAGGACGAGGAAGCTGCTCGGAGGGCGGCGTCAGGTGATGACGGCGCTGGGCGAGGAAGGCCCCAGGCAATGAAGGCGCCGCAGACACGTGAAATTCACGTAATTTAAGGTCAAAATTAATTAAAATGAAGTTACTCTGATTAAATTCTAGTAAATTTAATTACCAACAAGACATATGGAGCCACCTATTAGTGATTAGTAAAACGTTACATATCAAACTCACATGATTTAAGTCATCCTTCACAGATAAATTTTTGTCGATTTTGAACATTTACTTATTTGATAATAAGATATAAAGAACATGTTTTTATGTTGCAGGTCGACGGATTTTTTTTTTGAGTTTCATGGTATTGTAGTTGTCTTGTGTTGCATTGATTACAAGCATGCTTTGGTATAAATACGGGTGGCGGATGCCTTGAATAGAAAATTTTGAAAAATTTTAACTATTTTTGTTGCAGGTCGACGGAGCCCATGGCCAGCGACACTCTGAAGGACGAGGAAGCTGCTCGGAGGGCGGCGTCGGGTGATGACGGCGCTGGGCGAGGAAGGCCCCGGGCAATGAAGGCGCCGCAGACACGTGAAATTTACGTAATTTATGGTCAAAATTAATTAAAATGAAGTTACTCAGATTAAATTCTAGTAAATTTAATTACCAACAAGACATATGGAGCCACCTATTAGTGATTAATAAAACGTTACATATCAAACTCACATGATTTAAGTCATCCTTCACAGATAAATTTTTGTCGATTTTGAACATTTATTTGATAATTAGAAATAAAGAACATGTTTTTATGTTGCAGGTCGACGGATTTTTTTTTATTGTGTTGCATGGTAATGTAGTTGTCTTGCGTTGCATTGATTACAAGGATGCTTTGGTATAAATACGGGTAGCGGATGCCTTGAATAGAAAATTTTGAAAAATTTTAACTATTGTTTTTGTTGCAGGTCGACGGAGCCCATGGCCAGCGACACATTGAAGGACGAGGAAGCTGCTCGGAGGGCGGTGTCGGGTGATGACGGCGCTGGGCGAGGAAGGCCTCGGGCAATGAAGGTGCCGCAGACAGGTGAAATTTACGTAATTTATGGTCAAAATTAATTAAAATGAAGTTACTTTGATTAAATTCTAGTAAATTAAATTACCAACAAGACATATGGAGCCACCTATTAGTGATTATTGAAACGTTACATTTCAAACACATGATTTAAGTCATCCTTCACAGAGTAATTTTTGTCGATTTTGAACATTTATTTGATAATAAGAAATAAAGAACATGTTTTTATGTTGCAGGTCGACGGATTTTTTTTATTGTGTTGCATGGTTTTGTAGTTGTCTTGTGATGCATGGCCTTGTAGTTGTATTGTGTTGCATTGATTACAAGCATGCTTTGGTATAATACGGGTGGCGGATGCCTTGAATAGAAAATTTTGAAAAATTTTAAGTATTGTTATTGTTGCAGGTCGACGGAGCCCATGGCCAGCGACACTCTGAAGGACGAGGAAGCTGCTCGGAGGGAAGCGTCGGGTGATGACGGCGCTGGGCGAGGAAGGCCCCAGGCAATGAAGGCGCCGCAGACACGTGAAATTTACGTAATTTATGGTCAAAATTAATTAAAATGAAGTTACTCTGACTAAATTCTAGTAAATTTAATTACCAACAAGACATATGGAGCCACCTATTAGTGATTAGTAAAACGTTACATATCAAACTCACATGATTTAAGTCATCCTTCACAGATTAATTTTTGTCGATTTTGAACATTTATTTGATAATAAGAAATAAAGAACATGTTTTTATGTTGCAGGTCGACGGTTTTTTTTTTTGAGTTGCATGGTATTGTAGTTGTCTTGTGTTGCATTGATTACAAGCATGCTTTGGTATAAATACGGGTGGCGGATGCCTTGAATAGAAAATTTTGAAAAATTTTAACTATTGTTTTTGTTGCAGGTCGACGGAGCCCATGGCCAGCGACACTCTGAAGGACGAGGAAGCTGCTCGGAGGGCGGCGTCGGGTGATGACGGCGCTGGGCGAGGAAGGCCCCGGGCAATGAAGGCGCCGCAGACACGTGAAATTTACGTAATTGATGGTCAAAATTAATTAAAATGAAGTTACTCTGATTAAATTCTAGTAAATTTAATTACCAACAAGACATATGGAGCCACCTATTAGTGATTAGTAAAACGTTACATTTCAAACTCACATGATTTAAGTCATCCTTCACAGAGAAATTTTTGTCGATTTTGAACATTTATTTGATAATAAGAAATAAAGAACATGTTTTTATGTTGCAGGTCGACGGATTTTTTTATTGTGTTGCATGGTATTGTAGTTGTCTTGTGTTGCATGGCCTTGTAGTTGTATTGTGTTTCATTGATTACAAGCATGCTTTGGTATAAATACGGGTGGCGGATGCCTTGAATATAAAGTTTTGAAAAATTTTAATTATTGTTTTTGTTGCAGGTCGACGGAGCCCATGGCCAGCGACACTCTGAAGGACGAGGAAGCTGCTCGGAGGGCGGCGTCGGGTGATGACGGCGCTGGGCGAGGAAGGCCCCGGGCAATGAAGGCGCCGCAGACACGTGAAATTTACGTAATTGATGGTCAAAATTAATTAAAATGAAGTTACTCTGATTAAATTCTAGTAAATTTAATTAACAACAAGACATATGGAGACACCTATTAGTGAGTAGTAAACGTTACATTTCAAACTCACATGATTTAAGTCATCCTTCACACAGAAATTTTTGTCGATTTTGAACATTTATTTGATAATAAGAAATAAAGTTGATAATAAGAAATAAAGAACATGTTTTTGTGTTGCAGGTCGACAGATTTTTTTTATTGTGTTGCATGGTATTGTAGTTGTCTTGTGTTGCATTGATTACAAGCATGCTTTGGTATAAATACGGGTGGCGGATGCCTTGAATAGAAAATTTTGAAAAATTTTAACTATTGTTTTTGTTGCAGGTCGACGGAGCCCACGGCCAGCGACACTCTGAAGGACGAGGAAGCTGCTCGGAGGGCGGCGTCGGGTGATGACGGCGCTGGGCGAGGAAGGCCCCGGGCAATGAAGGCGCCGCAGACACGTGAAATTTACGTAATTGATGGTCAAAATTAATTAAAATGAAGTTACTCTGATCAAATTCTAGTAAATTTAATTACCAACAAGACATATGGAGCCACCTATTAGTGATTAGTAAAACGTTACATTTCAATCTCGCATAATTTAAGCCATCCTTCACAGAGTAAGCTGCTCGGAGGGCGGCGTCGGGTGATGACGGCGCTGGGCGAGGAAGGCCCCGAGCAATGAAGGCGCCACGCCACACACAGGTGAAATTTACGTAATTTATTGTCAAAATTAATTAAAATGAAGTTTCTCTGATTAAATTCTAGTAAATTTAATTACCAACAAGACATATGGAGACACCTATTAGTGATTAGTAAACGTTGCATTTCAAACTCACATGATTTAAGTCGTCCTTCGCAGAGTAATTTTTGTCGATTTTGAACATTTATTTGATAATAAGAAATAAAGAACATGTTTTTATGTTGCAGGTCGACGGATTTTTTTTATTGTGTTGCATGGTATTGTAGTTGTCTTGTGTTGCATTGATTACAAGGATGCTTTGGTATAAATACGAGTAGCGGATGCCTTGAATAGAAAATTTTGAAAATTTTTAACTATTGTTTTTGTTGCAGGTCGACGGAGCCCATGGCCAGCGACACTCTGAAGGACGAGGAAGCTGCTCGGAGGGCGGCTTCGGGTGATGACGGCGCTGGGCGAGGAAGGCCCCGGGCAATGAAGGCGCCGCGCCACACACAGGTGAAATTTACGTAATTTATGGTCAAAATTAATTAAAATGAAGTTACTTTGATTAAATTCTAGTAAATTTAATTACCAACAAGACATATGGAGCCACCTATTAGTGATTAGTGAAACGTTACATATCAAACTCACATGATTTAAGTCATCCTTCACAGAGAAATTTTTGTCGATTTTGAACATTTATTTGATAATAAGAAATAAAGAACATGTTTTTATGTTGCAGGTCGACGGATTTTTTTTATTGTGTTGCATGGTATTGTAGTTTTCTTGTGTTGCATTGATTACAAGGATGCTTTGGTATAAATACGAGTAGCGGATGCCTTGAATAGAAAATTTTGAAAATTTTTAACTATTGTTTTTGTTGCAGGTCGACGGAGCCCATGGCCAGCGACACTCTGAAGGACGAGGAAGCTGCTCGGAGGG
This sequence comes from Oeneis ivallda, assembly GCA_029955525.1. Classification (NCBI taxonomy): domain Eukaryota; kingdom Metazoa; phylum Arthropoda; class Insecta; order Lepidoptera; family Nymphalidae; genus Oeneis; species Oeneis ivallda. Next base: position 11,378,408 of record JARPMR010000022.1, read on the forward strand.
CGGCTTCGGGTGATGACGGCGCTGGGCGAGGAAGGCCCCGGGCAATGAAGGCGCCACGCCACACACAGGTGAAATTTACGTAATTTATGGTCAAAATTAATTAAAATGAAGTTACTCTGATTGAATTGTAGTAAATTTTATTACCAACAAGACATATGGAGCCACCTATTATTGATTTACAACATTACATTTCAAACTCGCATGATTCAAGTCATCCTTCACAGAGTAATTTTTGTCGATTTTGAACATTTATTTGATAATAAGAAATAAAGAACATGTTTTTATGTTGCAGGTCGACGAATGTTTTTTATTGTGTTGCATGGTATTGTAGTTGTCTTGTGTTGCATGGCCTTTTAGTTGCATTGTGTTGCATTGATTACAAGCATGCTTTTGTATAACACGGGTGGCGGATGCCTTGAATAGAAAATTTTGAAAAATTTTAACTATTGTTATTGTTGCAGGTCGACGGAGCCCATGGCCAGCGACACTCTGAAGGACGAGGAAGCTGCTCGGAGGGAAGCGTCGGGTGATGACGGCCCTTGGCGAGGAAGGCCCCGGGCAATGAAGGCGCCGCAGACAGGTGAAATTCACGTAATTTATGGTCAAAATTAATTAAAATGAAGTTACTCTGATTAAATTCTAGTAAATTTAATTACCAACAAGACATATGGAGCCACCTATTAGTGATTAGTAAAACGTTACATTTGCAACTCACATGATTTAACTCATCCTTCACAGAGTAATTTTTGTCGATTTTGAACATTTATTTGATAATAAGAAATAAAGAACATGTTTTTATGTTGCAGGTCGACGGATTTTTTTATTGTGTTGCATGGTATTGTAGTTGTCTTGTGTTGCATGGCCTTGTAGTTGTATTGTGTTGCATTGATTACAAGCATGCTTTGGTATAAATACGGGTGGCGGATGCCTTGAATAGAAAATTTTGAAAAATCTTAACTATTGTTTATGTTGCAGGCCGACGGAACCCATGGCCAGCGACACCCTGAAGGACGAGGAAGCTGCTGGGAGAGTGGCATCGGTTGATGACGGCGCTGGGCGAGGAGGCCCCGGGAAATGAAGGCGCCGCACACAGGTGAAATTTACGTAATTTATGGTCAAAATTGATTAAAATGAAGTTGCTCTATTGATTAGATGTGAGGACAGGGGCCGTTATAGGGGTGGTTGCAGACGGCTTAAGGTAGGGTTTTAGCGTTTTAAGAGATGCGTTCTCTTAAAGCCTGATTAGTTTTTGAGTGACAATTCCCTTTTCTGGACTATGGCTAATGTGGCTATTTAGCTATTTATTGATCAAATCAGTTCAGTGTATTATATTGCTGTTCCAAATTATCCTGAAGTTTAGTTCAAGTAGCCCAAATACCGGTCGAGAAACGATTTTTATGTTGCAGGTCGACGGAGCCGACGGGCAGAAAAAAATCTAGATAAAAATCCCGGAAAACTAGCGACAGCGCGTGATTTCGGCGACGGCTCGGCGCTAAGATAAGGAATTAGTGATAAGCGACAAGATAATATTGTTTTTATGTTGCAGGTCGACGGAAATTTTTATTGTGTTGCATGGTATTGTAGTTTTATTGTATTGAATAGATTACAAGCATGCTTTGGTATAAATACGGGTGGCGGATGCATTGAATAGAAAATTTTGAAAAATCTTAACTATTGTTTTTGTTGCAGGCCGACGGAACCTATGGCCAGCGACACCCTGAATGACGAGGAAGCTGCTGGGAGGGTGGCATCGGGTGATGACGGCGCTGGGCGAGGAAGGCCCCGGGCAATGAAGGCGCCACACACAGGTGAAATTTACGTAATTTATGGTCAACATTAATTAAAATGAAGTTACTCTGATTAAATTCTAGTAAATTTAATTACCAACAAGACATATGGAGCCACCTTATTAGTGATTAGTAAAACGTTACATTTCCAACTCACATGATTTAAGTCATCCTTCACAGAGTAATTTTTGTCGATTTTGAACATTTATTTGATAATAAGAAATAAAGAACATGTTTTTATGTTGCAGGTCGACGGATTTTTTTTGTGTTGCATGGTATTGTAGTTGTCTTGTGTTGCATGGCCTTGTAGTTGTATTGTGTTGCATTGATTACAAGCATGCTTTGGTATAAATACGGGTGGCGGATGCCTTGAATAGATAATTTTGAAAAATCTTAACTATTGTTTTTGTTGCAGGCCGACGGAACCCATGGCCAGCGACACCCTGAAGGACGAGGAAGCTGATGGGAGAGTGGCATCGGGCGATGACTGCGCTGGACGAGGAGGCCCCGGGCAATGAAGGCGCCGCACACAGGTGAAATTTACGTAATTTATGGTCAAAATTGATTAAAATGAAGTTACTCTATTGATTAGATGTGAGGACAGGGGCCGTTATAGGGGTGGTTGGAGACGACTTAAGGTAGGGTTTTTAGCGTTTTAAGAGATGCGTTCTCTTAAACCCTGATTAGTTTTTGAGTGACAATTCCCTTTTCTGGACTATGGCTAATGTGGCTATTTAGCTATTTATTGATCAAATCAGTTCAGTGTATTATATTGCTGTTCCAAATTACCCTGAAGTTTAGTTCAAGTAGCCCAAATACCGGTCGAGAAACGATTTTTATGTTGCAGGTCGACGGAACCGACGGGCAGAAAAAAATCTAGATAAAAATCCGGGAAAACGAGCGACAGCGCGTGATTTCGGCGACGGCTCGGCGCTAAGATAAGGAATTAGTGATAAGCGACAAGATAATATTGTTTTTATGTTGCAGGTCGACGGATTTTTTTTTATTGTGTTGAATGGTATTGTAGTTGTCTTGTGTTGCATTGATTACAAGCATGCTTTGGTATAAATACGGGTGGCGGATGCCTTGAATAGAAAATTTTGAAAAATTTTAACTATTGTTTTTGTTGCAGGTCGACGGAGCCCATGGCCAGCGACACTCTGAAGGACGAGGAAGCTGCTCGGAGGGCGGCTTCGGGTGATGACGGCGCTGGGCGAGGAAGGCCCCGGGCAATGAAGGCGCCACGCCACACACAGGTGAAATTTACGTAATTTATGGTCAAAATTAATTAAAATGAAGTTACTCTGATTGAATTGTAGTAAATTTTATTACCAACAAGACATATGGAGCCACCTATTATTGATTAGTAAAACATTACATTTCAAACTCGCATGATTCAAGTCATCCTTCACAGAGTAATTTTTGTCGATTTTGAACATTTATTTGATAATAAGAAATAAAGAACATGTTTTTATGTTGCAGGTCGACGAATGTTTTTTATTGTGTTGCATGGTATTGTAGTTGTCTTGTGTTGCATGGCCTTTTAGTTGCATTGTGTTGCATTGATTACAAGCATGCTTTTGTATAACACGGGTGGCGGATGCCTTGAATAGAAAATTTTGAAAAATTTTAACTATTGTTATTGTTGCAGGTCGACGGAGCCCATGGCCAGCGACACTCTGAAGGACGAGGAAGCTGCTCGGAGGGAAGCGTCGGGTGATGACGGCCCTTGGCGAGGAAGGCCCCGGGCAATGAAGGCGCCGCAGACAGGTGAAATTCACGTAATTTATGGTCAAAATTAATTAAAATGAAGTTACTCTGATTAAATTCTAGTAAATTTAATTACCAACAAGACATATGGAGCCACCTATTAGTGATTAGTAAAACGTTACATTTGCAACTCACATGATTTAACTCATCCTTCACAGAGTAATTTTTGTCGATTTTGAACATTTATTTGATAATAAGAAATAAAGAACATGTTTTTATGTTGCAGGTCGACGGATTTTTTTATTGTGTTGCATGGTATTGTAGTTGTCTTGTGTTGCATGGCCTTGTAGTTGTATTGTGTTGCATTGATTACAAGCATGCTTTGGTATAAATACGGGTGGCGGATGCCTTGAATAGAAAATTTTGAAAAATCTTAACTATTGTTTTTGTTGCAGGCCGACGGAACCCATGGCCAGCGACACCCTGAAGGACGAGGAAGCTGCTGGGAGAGTGGCATCGGTTGATGACGGCGCTGGGCGAGGAGGCCCCGGGAAATGAAGGCGCCGCACACAGGTGAAATTTACGTAATTTATGGTCAAAATTGATTAAAATGAAGTTGCTCTATTGATTAGATGTGAGGACAGGGGCCGTTATAGGGGTGGTTGCAGACGGCTTAAGGTAGGGTTTTAGCGTTTTAAGAGATGCGTTCTCTTAAAGCCTGATTAGTTTTTGAGTGACAATTCCCTTTTCTGGACTATGGCTAATGTGGCTATTTAGCTATTTATTGATCAAATCAGTTCAGTGTATTATATTGCTGTTCCAAATTATCCTGAAGTTTAGTTCAAGTAGCCCAAATACCGGTCGAGAAACGATTTTTATGTTGCAGGTCGACGGAGCCGACGGGCAGAAAAAAATCTAGATAAAAATCCCGGAAAACTAGCGACAGCGCGTGATTTCGGCGACGGCTCGGCGCTAAGATAAGGAATTAGTGATAAGCGACAAGATAATATTGTTTTTATGTTGCAGGTCGACGGAAATTTTTATTGTGTTGCATGGTATTGTAGTTTTATTGTATTGAATAGATTACAAGCATGCTTTGGTATAAATACGGGTGGCGGATGCATTGAATAGAAAATTTTGAAAAATCTTAACTATTGTTTTTGTTGCAGGCCGACGGAACCTATGGCCAGCGACACCCTGAATGACGAGGAAGCTGCTGGGAGGGTGGCATCGGGTGATGACGGCGCTGGGCGAGGAAGGCCCCGGGCAATGAAGGCGCCACACACAGGTGAAATTTACGTAATTTATGGTCAACATTAATTAAAATGAAGTTACTCTGATTAAATTCTAGTAAATTTAATTACCAACAAGACATATGGAGCCACCTTATTAGTGATTAGTAAAACGTTACATTTCCAACTCACATGATTTAAGTCATCCTTCACAGAGTAATTTTTGTCGATTTTGAACATTTATTTGATAATAAGAAATAAAGAACATGTTTTTATGTTGCAGGTCGACGGATTTTTTTTGTGTTGCATGGTATTGTAGTTGTCTTGTGTTGCATGGCCTTGTAGTTGTATTGTGTTGCATTGATTACAAGCATGCTTTGGTATAAATACGGGTGGCGGATGCCTTGAATAGATAATTTTGAAAAATCTTAACTATTGTTTTTGTTGCAGGCCGACGGAACCCATGGCCAGCGACACCCTGAAGGACGAGGAAGCTGATGGGAGAGTGGCATCGGGCGATGACTGCGCTGGACGAGGAGGCCCCGGGCAATGAAGGCGCCGCACACAGGTGAAATTTACGTAATTTATGGTCAAAATTGATTAAAATGAAGTTACTCTATTGATTAGATGTGAGGACAGGGGCCGTTATAGGGGTGGTTGGAGACGACTTAAGGTAGGGTTTTTAGCGTTTTAAGAGATGCGTTCTCTTAAACCCTGATTAGTTTTTGAGTGACAATTCCCTTTTCTGGACTATGGCTAATGTGGCTATTTAGCTATTTATTGATCAAATCAGTTCAGTGTATTATATTGCTGTTCCAAATTACCCTGAAGTTTAGTTCAAGTAGCCCAAATACCGGTCGAGAAACGATTTTTATGTTGCAGGTCGACGGAACCGACGGGCAGAAAAAAATCTAGATAAAAATCCGGGAAAACGAGCGACAGCGCGTGATTTCGGCGACGGCTCGGCGCTAAGATAAGGAATTAGTGATAAGCGACAAGATAATATTGTTTTTATGTTGCAGGTCGACGGATTTTTTTTTATTGTGTTGAATGGTATTGTAGTTGTCTTGTGTTGCATTGATTACAAGCATGCTTTGGTATAAATACGGGTGGCGGATGCCTTGAATAGAAAATTTTGAAAAATCTTAACTATTGTTTTTGTTGCAGGCCGACGGAACCTATGGCCAGCGACACCCTGAAGGACGAGGAAGCTGCTGGGAGGGTGGCATTAGGCGATGACGGCGCTGGGCGAGGAGACCCCGGGCAATGAAGGCGCCGCACACAGGTGAAATTTACGTAATTTATGGTAAAGATTAATTAAATGAAGTTACTCTGATTAAATTCTAGTAAATTTAATTACCAACAAGACATATGGAGCCACCTATTAGTGATTAGTAAAACGTTACATTTCAATCTCACATAATTTAAGTCATCCTTCACAGAGTAATTTTTGTCGATTTTGAACATTTATTTGATAATAAGAAATAAAGAACATGTTTTTATGTTGCAGGTCGACAGATTTTTTTTATTGTGTTGCATGGTATGTAAGTTGTCTTGTGTTGCATGGCCTTGTAGTTGTATTGTTTTGCATTGATTACAAGCATGCTTTGGTATAATACGGGTGGCGGATGCCTTGAATAGAAAATTTTGAAAAATTTTAACTATTGTTTTTGTTGCAGGTCGACAGAGCCCATGGCCAGCGACACTCTGAAGGACGAGGAAGATGCTCGGAGGGCGGCGTCGGGTGATGACGGCGCTGGGCGATGAAGGCCCCGAGCAATGAAGGCGCCACGCCACACACAGGTGAAATTTACATAATTTATTGTCAAAATTAATTAAAATGAAGTTACTCTGATTAAATTCTAGTAAATTTAATTACCAACAAGACATATGGAGCCACCTATTAGTGATTAGTAAAACGTTACATTTCAAACTCACAAGATACAAGTCATACTTCACAGAGTAATTTTTGTCTATTTTGAACATTTATTTGATAATAAGAAATAAAGAACATGTTTTTATGTTGCAGGTCGACGGATTTTTTTTATTGTGTTGCATGATATTGTAGTTGTCTTGTGTCGCATTGATTACAAGCATGCTTTGGTATAAATACGGTTGGCGGATGCCTTGAATAGAAAATTTTGAAAAATCTTAACTATTGTTTTTGTTGCAGGTCGACGGAGCCCATGGCAAGCGACACTCTGAAGGACGAGGAAGCTGCTCGACGGGCGGCGTCGGGTGATGACGGCACTGGGCGAGGAAGGCCCCGGGCAATGAAGGCGCCGCAGACAGGTGAAATTTACGTAATTTATGGTCAAAATTAATTAAAATGAAGTTACTTCGATTAAATTCTAGTAAATTTAATTACTAACAAGACATATGGAGCCACCTATTAGTGATTAGTAAAACGTTACATTTCAAACTCACATGATTTAAGTCATTCTTCACAGAGTAATTTTTGTCAATTTTGAACATTTATTTGATAATAAGAAATAAAGAACATGTTTTTATGTTGCAGGTCGACGGATTTTTTTTATTGTGTTGCATGGTATTGTAGTTGTCTTGTTTTGCATTGATTACAAGCATGCTTTGGTATAAGTACGGGTGGCGGATGCCTTGAATAGAAAATTTTGTAAAATCTTAACTATTGTTTTTGTTGCAGGCCGACGGAACCCATGGCCAGCGACACCCTGAAGGACGAGGAAGCTGCTGGGTGGGTGGCATCAGGCGATTACGGCGCTGGGCGAGGAGGACCCGGGCAATAAAGGCGCCGCACACAGCTGAAATTTACGTAATTTATGATAAAGATTAATTAAAATGAAGTTACTCTGATTAAATTCTAGTAAATTTAATTACCAACAAGACATATGGAGCCACCTATTAGTGATTAGTAAAACGTTACATTTCAAACTCACTTGATTTAAGTCATCCTTCACAGAGTAATTTTTGTCTATTTTGAACATTTATTTGATAATAAGAAATAAAGAACATGTTTTTATGTTGCAGGTCGACGGATTTTTTTTGTGCTGCATGGTATTGTAGTTGTCTTGTGTTGCATGGCCTTGTAATTGTATTGTGTTTCATTGATTACAAGCATGCTTTGGTATAAATACGGGTGGCGGATGCCTTGAATAGAAAATTTTGAATAATCTAAACTAGTATTTGTTGCAGGTGGACGGAGCCGATGGCCAGCGACACTCTGAAGGACGAGGAATTGCTGGGAGGGTGGCATCGGGTGATGACGGCGCTGGGCGAGGAAGGCCCCGGGCAATGAAGGCGCCACACACAGGTGAAATTTACGTAATTTATGGTCAAGATTAATTAAAATGAAGTTACTCTGATTAAATTCTAGTAAATTTAATTACCAGCAAGACATGGGGCCACCTATTAGTGATTAGGAAAACGTTACATTTCAAACTCGCATGATTTAAGTCGTCCTTCACAGAGTAATTTTTGTCGATTTTGAACATTTATTTGATAATAAGAAATAAAGAACATGTTTTTATGTTGCAGGTCGACGGATTTTTTTGTCTTGCATGGTATTGTAGTTGTCTTGTGTTGCATTGATTACAAGCATGCTTTGGTATAAATACGGGTGGCGGATGCCTTGAATAGAAAATTTTGAAAAATCTTAACTATTGTTTTTGTTGCAGGTCGACGGATTTTTTTTTATTGTGTTGCATGGTATTGTAGTTGTCCTTGTGTTGCATTGATTACAAGCATGCTTTGGTATAAATACGGGTGGCGGATGCCTTGAATAGAAAATTTTGAAAAATTTTAACTATTGTTTTTGTTGCAGGTCGACGGAGCCCATGGCCAGCGACACTCTGAAGGACGAAGAAGCTGCTCGGCGGGCGGCGTCGGGTGATGACGGCCCTTGGCGAGGAAGGCCCCGGGCAATGAAGGCGCCGCAGACAGGTGAAATTCACGTAATTTATGGTCAAAATTAATTAAAATTGAAGTTACTCCGATTAAATTCTAGTAAATTTAATTACCAACAAGACATATGGAGCCACCTATTAGTGATTAGTAAAACGTTACATTTCCAACTCACATGATTTAAGTCATCCTTCACATAGTAATTTTTGTCGATTTTGAACATTTATTTGATAATCTATATATATAAAAGAAAGTGGTGTTAGTTACACTATTTATAACTCAAGAACGGATGAACCGATTTGGCTGAAAATTGGTGGAGAGGTAGCTTAGAACCAGGAGACGGACATAGGATACTTTTTATCCCGTTCGACCGCGTTTCCGTCAAGTCACTATAAAACGTGGTATAACAAAAACGCATCTGACATGGAATAACAAAACGCAAATTATTGACAGTGGAATAACAAAACGTAAATGACAGCTAAACGTAATTTTGTCTTTGGTTAAGTATGGTAAAAAATTTGACAATTATAAAAATGATAGCTCTCTTTGAATCATCATTCACAATGCCGCGAGTAATATTAGATATAAATGCGAAAGTGTGTTTGTTTGTTGGTTTGTCCGTCAATTACGCTGCAACAAAGCTACGGATTGACGTGATTTTTTGGATAGGTATAGTTGAGAACCTGGAGGGTGACAGGCATCCCGGAAAATCAAAGTTTCCGTGGGATTTTAAAAACTAAATCCACGCGAACGAAGTCGCGGGCATCAGCTAGTAAGAAATAAAGAACATGTTTTTATGTTGCAGGTCGACGGATTTTTTTGTGTTGCATGGTATTGTAGTTGTCTTGTGTTGCATTGATTACAAGCATGCTTTGGTATAAATACGGGTGGCGGATGCCTTGAATAGAAAATTTTGAAAAATCTTAACTATTGTTTTTGTTGCAGGTCGACGGAGCCCATGGCCAGCGGCACTCTGAAGGACGAGGAAGCTGCTCAACGGGCGGCGTCGGGTGATGACGGCGCTGGGCGAGGAAGGCCCCGGGCAATGAAGGCGCCGCAGACAGGTGAAATTCACGTAATTTATGGTCAAAATTAATTAAAATTGAAGTTACTCCGATTAAATTCTAGTAAATTTAATTACCAACAAGACATATGGAGCCACCTATTAGTGATTAGTAAAATGTTACATTTCCAACTCACATGATTTAAGTCATCCTTCAAATAGTAATTTTTGTCGATTTTGAACATTTATTTGATAATAAGAAATAAAGAACATGTTTCTATGTTGCAGGTCGACGGATTTTTTTTTATTGTGTTGCATGGTATTGTAGTTGTCTTGTTTTGCATTGATTACAAGCATGCTTTGGTATAAATACGGGTGGCGGATGCCTTGAATAGAAAATTTTGAAAAATCTTAACTATTGTTTTTGTTGCAGGCCGACGGAACCCATGGCCAGCGACACCCTGAAGGACGAGGAAGCTGCTGGGTGGGTGGCATCAGGCGATGACGGCGCTGGGCGAGGAGGACCCGGGCAAAGAAGGCGCCGCACACAGGTGAAATTTACGTAATTTATGGTAAAGATTAATTAAAATGAAGTTACTCTGATTAAATTCTAGTAAATTTAATTACCAACAAGACATAATATGGAGCCACCTATTAGTGATTAGTAAAACGTTACATTTCAAACTCGCATGATTTAAGTCATCCTTCACAGAGTAATTTTTGTCGATTTTGAACATTTATTGATAATAAGAAAAAAAGAACATGTTTTTATGTTGCAGGTCGACGGATTTTTTTTATTGTGTTTCATGGTATTGTAGTTGTCTTGTGTTGCATGGCCTTGTAGTTGTATTGTGTTGCATTGATTACAAGCGTGCTTTGGTAATAATTACGGGTGGCGGATGCCTTGAATAGAAAATATTGAAAAATCTAAACTAGTATTTGTTGCAGGTGGACGGAGCCGATGGCCAGCGGCACTCTGAAGGACGAGGAAGCTGCTGGGAGGGTGGCATCGGGTGATGACGGCGCTGGGCGAGGAAGGCCCCGGGCAATGAAGGCGCCACACACAGGTGAAATTTACGTAATTTATGGTCAAGATTAATTAAAATGAAGTTACTCTGATTAAATTCTAGTAAATTTAATTACCAACAAGACATATGGAGCCACCTATTAGTGATCAGTAAAACGTTACATTTCCAACTCACATGGTTTAAGTCATCCTTCACAGAGTAATTTTTGTCGATTTTGAACATTTATTTGATAATAAGAAATAAAGAACATGTTTTTATGTTGCAGGTCGACGGATTTTTTTTATTGTGTTGCATGGTATTTTAGTTCTCTTGTGATGATTACAAGCATGCTTTGGTATAAATACGGGTGGCGGATGCCTTGAATAGAAAATTTTGAAAAATTTTAACTATTGTTTTTGTTGCAGGTCAACGGAGCCCATGGCCAGCGACACTCTGAAGGACGAGGAAGCTGCTCGGAGGGCGGCATCGGGTGATGACGGCGCTGGGCGAGCAAGGCCCCGAGCAATGAAGGCGCCACGTCACACACAGGAGAAATTTACGTAATTTATGGTCAAGATTAATTAAAATGAAGTTACTCTGATTAAATTCTAGTAAATTTAATTACCAACAAGACATGTGGAGCCACCTATTAGTGATTAGTAAAACGTTACATTTCAAACTCACATGATTTAAGTCATCCTTCACAGAGTAATTTTTGTCTATTTTGAACATTTATTTGATAATAAGAAATAAAGAACATGTTTTTATGTTGCAGGTCGACGGATTTTTTTTGTGTTGCATGGTATTGTAGTTGTCTTGTGTTGCATGGCCTTGTAGTTGTATTGTGTTTCATTGATTACAAGCATGCTTTGGTATAAATACCGGTGGCGGATGCCTTGAATAGAAAATTTTGAAAAATCTAAACTAGTATTTGTTGCAGGTGGACGGAGCCGATGACCAGCGACACTCTGAAGGACGAGGAATTGCTGGGAGGGTGGCATCGGGTGATGACGGCGCTGGGCGAGGAAGGCCCCGGGCAATGAAGGCGCCACACACAGGTGAATTTTACGTAATTTATGGTCAAGATTAATTAAAATGAAGTTACTCTGATTAAATTCTAGTAAATTTAATTACCAGCAAGACATGGGGCCACCTATTAGTGATTAGGAAAACGTTACATTTCAAACTCGCATGATTTAAGTCGTCCTTCACAGAGTAATTTTTGTCGATTTTGAACATTTATTTGATAATAAGAAATAAAGAACATGTCTTTATGTTGCAGGTCGACGGATTTGTTTTATTGTGTTACATGGTATTGTAGTTGTCTTGTGTTGCATTGATTACAAGCATGCTTTGGTATAAATACGGGTGGCGGATGCCTTGAATAGAAAATTTTGAAAAATTTTAACTATTGTTTTTGTTGCAGGTCGACGGAGCCCATGGCCAGCGACACTCTGAAGGACGAGGAAGCTGCTCGGAGGGCGGCATCGGGTGATGACGGCGCTGGGCGAGGAAGGCCCCGAGCAATGAAGGCGCCACGTCACACACAGGAGAAATTTACGTAATTTATGGTTAAAATTAATTAAAATGAAGTTACTCTGATTAAATTCTAGTAAATTTAATTACCAACAAGACATGTGGAGCCACCTATTAGTGATTAGTAAAACGTTACATTTCAAACTCACATGATTTAAGTCATCCTTCACAGAGTAATTTTTGTCGATTTTGAACATTTATTTGATAATAAGAAATAAGGAACATGTTTTAATGTTGCAGGTCGACGGATTTTTTTTATTGTGTTGCATGGTATTGTAGTTGTCCTTATGTTGCATTGATTACAAGCATGCTTTGGTATAAATACGGGTGGCGGATGCCTTGGATAGAAAATTTTGAAAAATTTTAACTATTGTTTTTGTTGCAGGTCGACGGAGCCCATGGCCAGCGACACTCTGAAGGACGAAGAAGCTGCTCGGAGGGCGGCGTCGGGTGATGACGGCCCTTTGGGAGGAAGGCCCCGGGCAATGAAGGCGCCGCAGACAGGTGAAATTCACGTAATTTATGGTCAAAATTAATTAAAATGAAGTTACTCCGATTAAATTCTAGTAAAGTCGACGGAGCCCATGGCCAGCGACACTCTGAAGGACGAAGAAGCTGCTCGGAGGGCGGCGTCGGGTGATGACGGCCCTTGGCGAGGAAGGCCCCGGGCAATGAAGGCGCCGCAGACAGGTGAAATTCACGTAATTTATGGTCAAAATTAATTAAAATGAAGTTACTCCGATTAAATTCTAGTAAAAATTACCAACAAGACATGTGGAGCCACCTATTAGTGATTAGTAAAACGTTACATTTCCAACTCACATGATTTAAGTCATCCTTCACATAGTAATTTTTGTCGATTTTGAACATTTATTTGATAATAAGAAATAAAGAACATGTTTTTATGTTGCAGGTCGACGGATTTTTTTTGTGTTGCATGGTATAGTAGTTGTCTTGTGTTGCATGGCCTTGTAGTTGTATTGTGTTTCATTGATTACAAGCATGCTTTGGTATAAATACCGGTGGCGGATGCCTTGAATAGAAAATTTTGAAAAATCTAAACTAGTATTTGTTGCAGGTGGACGGAGCCGATGACCAGCGACACTAGGACGAGGAAGCTGCTGGGAGGGTGGCATCGGGTGATGACGGCGCTGGGCGAGGAAGGCCCCGGGCAATGAAGGCGCCACACACAGGTGAATTTTACGTAATTTATGGTCAAGATTAATTAAAATGAAGTTACTCTGATTAAATTCTAGTAAATTTAATTACCAACAAGACATGTGGAGCCAACTATTAGTGATTAGTAAAACGTTACATTTCAAACTCACATGATTTAAGTCATCCTTCACAGAGTAATTTTTGTCTATTTTGAACATTTATTTGATAATAAGAAATAAAGAACATGTTTTTATGTTGCAGGTCGGATTTGTTTTATTGTGTTGCATGGTATTGTAGTTGTCTTGTGTTGCATTGATTACAAGCATGCTTTGGTATAAATACGGGTGGCGGATGCCTTGAATAGAAAATTTTGAAAAATTTTAACTATTGTTTTTGTTGCAGGTCGACGGAGCCCATGGCCAGCGACACTCTGAAGGACGAGGAAGCTGCTCGGAGGGCGGCATCGGGTGATGACGGCGCTGGGCGAGGAAGGCCCCGAGCAATGAAGGCGCCACGTCACACACAGGAGAAATTTACGTAATTTATGGTCAAGATTAATTAAAATGAAGTTACTCTGATTAAATTCTAGTAAATTTAATTACCAACAAGACATGTGGAGCCACCTATTAGTGATTAGTAAAACGTTACATTTCAAACTCACATGAATTAAGTCATCCTTCACAGAGTAATTTTTTCTCGATTTTGAACATTTATTTGATAATAAGAAATAAAGAACATGTTTTAATGTTGCAGGTCGACGGATTTTTTTTTATTGTGTTGCATCGTATTGTAGTTGTCCTTATGTTGCATTGATTACAAGCATGCTTTGGTATAAATACGGGTGGCGGATGCCTTGGATAGAAAATTTTGAAAAATTTTAACTATTGTTTTTGTTGCAGGTCGACGGAGCCCATGGCCAGCGACACTCTGAAGGACGAAGAAGCTGCTCGGAGGGCGGCGTCGGGTGATGACGGCCCTTGGCGAGGAAGGCCCCGGGCAATGAAGGCGCCGCAGACAGGTGAAATTCACGTAATTTATGGTCAAAATTAACTAAAATGAAGTTACTCCGATTAAATTCTAGTAAATTTAATTACCAACAAGACATATGGAGCCACCTATTAGTGATTAGTAAAACGTTACATTTCCAACTCACATGATTTAAGTCATCCTTCACATAGTAATTTTTGTCGATTTTGAACATTTATTTGATAATCTATATATATAAAAGAAAGTGGTGTTAGTTACACTATTTATAACTCAAGAACGGATGAACCGATTTGGCTCAAAATTGGTGGAGAGGTAGCTTAGAACCAGGAGACGGACATAGGATACTTTTTATCCCGTTCGACCGCGTTTCCGTCAAGTCAATATAAAACCTGGTATAACAAAAATGCATCTGACATGGAATAAAAAAACGAAAATGACCGTGGAGAACAAAACGTAAATGACAGCTAAACGTAATTTTGTATTTGGTTAATTATGGTAAAAACAATTATAAAAATTATAGTTTAACGTAATTGATAATATCATCAGTAATATGTTTTCTCTTTGAATCATCATTAACAATGCCGCGAGCAAGACGATCAAATGTTTCCTGCTACAAAGCTACGGATTGACGTGATTTATTGGATAGGTATAGTTGAGAACCTGGAGGGTGACAAAGATTTCCCGCGGGATGTTATGAACTAAATCCACGTAGACGAAGTCGCGGGCATCAGCTAGTAAGAAATAAAGAACATGTTTTAATGTTGCAGGTCGACGGATTTTTTTTATTGTGTTGCATGGTATTGTACTTGTCTTGTGTTGCATTTATTACAAGCATGCTTTGGTACAAATACGGGTGGCGGATGCCTTGAATAGAAAATTTTGAAAAATCTTAACTATTGTTTTTGTGTTAGGCCGACGGAACCCATGGCCAGCGACACCCTGAAGGACGAGGAAGCTGCTGGGAGGGTGGCATCGGGCGATGACGGCGCTGGTCGAGGAGGCCCCGGGCAATGAAGGCGCCGCACACAGGTGAAATTTACGTAATTTATGGTCAAAATTGATTAAAATGAAGTTACTCTATTGATTAGACGTGAGGACAGGGGCCGTTATAGGGGTGGTTGGAGACGGCTTATGGTAGGGTTTTAGCGTTTTAAGAGATGCGTTCTCTTAAAGCCTGATTAGTTTTTGAGTGACAATTCCCTTTTCTGGACTATGGCTAATGTGGCTATTTAGCTATTTATTGATCAAATCAGTTCTGTGTATTATATTGCTGTTCCAAATTATCCTGAAGTTTAGTTCAAGTAGCCCAAATACCGGTCGAGAAACGATTTTTATGTTGCAGGTCGACGGAGCCGACGGGCAGAAAAAAATCTAGATAAAAATCCGGGAAAACGAGCGACAGCGCGTGATTTCGGCGACGGCTCGGCGCTGAGATAAGGAATTAGTGATAAGCGACAAGATAATATTGTTTTTATGTTGCAGGTCGACGGAAATTTTTATTGTTTGCATGGTATTGTAGTTGTATTGTGTTGCATTGATTACAAGCATGCTTTGGTATAAATACGGGTGGCGGATGCATTGAATAGAAAATTTTGAAAAATCTTAACTAGTTTTTTTGCAGGTGGACGGAGCCGATGGCCAGCGACACTCTGAAGGACGAGGAAGCTGCTCGACGGGCGGCGTCGGGTGATGACGGCGCTGGGCGAGGAAGGCCCCGGACAATGAAGGCGCCACACACAGGTGAAATTTACGTAATTTATGGTCAAGATTAATTAAAATGAAGTTACTCTGATTAAATTCTAGTAAATTTAATTACCAACAAGACATGGGGCCACCTATTAGTGTTTAGTAAAACGTTACATTTCAAACTCGCATGATTTAAGTCATCCTTCACAGAGTAATTTTTGTCGATTTTGAACATTTATTTGATAATAAGAAATAAAGAACATGTTTTAATGTTGCAGGTCGACGGATTTTTTTTTGTTGTGTTGCATGGTATTGTAGTTGTCTTGTGTTGCATTGATTACAAGCATGCTTTGGTATAAATACGGGTTGCGCGGATGCCTTGAATAGAAAATTTTGAAAAATTTTAACTATTGTTTTTGTTGCAGGTCGACGGAGCCCATGGCCAGCGACACTCTTAAGGACAAGGAAGCTGCTCGGAGGGCGGCGTCGGGTGATGACGGCGCTAGGCGAGGAAGGCCCCGGGCAATGAAGGCGCCGCAGACAGGTGAAAATTACGTAATTTATGGTCAATATTAATTAAAATGAAGTTACTCTGATTAAATTCTAGTAAATTTAATTACCAGCAAGACATGGGGCCACCTATTAGTAATTAGGAAAACGTTACATTTCAAACTCGCATGATTTAAGTCGTCCTTCACAGAGTAATTTTTGTCGATTTTGAACATTTATTTGATAATAAGAAATAAAGAACATGTTTTAATGTTGCAGGTCGACGGATTTTTTTTTATTGTGTTGCATGGTATTGTAGTTGTCCTTGTGTTGCATTGATTACAAGCATGCTTTGGACGGGTGGCGGATGCCTTGAATAGAAAATTTTGAAAAATTTTAACTATTGTTTTTGTTGCAGGTCGACGGAGCCCATGGCCAGCGACACTCTGAAGGACGAAGAAGCTGCTCGGAGGGCGGCGTCGGGTGATGACGGCCCTTGGCGAGGAAGGCCCCGGGCAATGAAGGCGCCGCAGACAGGTGAAATTCACGTAATTTATGGTCAAAATTAATTAAAATTGAAGTTACTCGGATTAAATTCTAGTAAATTTAATTACCAACAAGACATATGGAGCCACCTATTAGTGATTAGTAAAACGTTACATTTCCAACTCGCATGATTTAAGTCATCCTTCACATAGTAATTTTTGTCGATTTTGAACATTTATTTGATAATAAGAAATAAAGTACATGTTTTTATGTTGCAGGTCGACGGATTTTTTGTGTTGCATGGTATTGTAGTTGTCTTGTGTTGCATTGATTACAAGCATGCTTTGGTATAAATACGGGTGTCGGATGCCTTGAATAGAAAATTTTGAAAAATCTTAACTATTGTTTTTGTTGCAGGTCGACGGAGCCCATGGCCAGCGACACTCTGAAGGACGAGCAGCTGCTCAACGGGCGGCGTCGGGTGATGACGGCGCTGGGCGAGGAAGGCCCCGGGCAATGAAGGCGCCGCAGACAGGTGAAATTTACGTAATTTATGGTAAAAATTAATTAAAATGAAGTTACTTCGATTAAATTCTAGTAAATTTAATTACTAACAAGACATATGGAGCCACCTATTAGTGATTAGTAAAACGTTACATTTCAAACTCACATGATTTAAAGTCATCCTTCACAGAGTAATTTTTGTCGATTTTGAACATTTATTTGATAATAAGAAATAAAGAACATGTTTTTATGTTGCAGGTCGACGGATTTTTTTTTATTGTGTTGCATGGTATTGTAGTTGTCTTGTTTTGCATTGATTACAAGCTTGCTTTGGTATAAATACGGGTGGCGGATGCCTTGAATAGAAAATTTTGAAAAATCTTAACTATTGTTTTTGTTGCAGGCCGACGGAACCCATGGCCAGCGACACCCTGAAGGACGAGGAAGCTGCTGGGTGGGTGGCATCAGGCGATGACGGCGCTGGGCGAGGAGGACCCGGGCAATGAAGGCGTCGCACACAGGTGAAATTTACGTAATTTATGGTAAAGATTAATTAAAATGAAGTTACTCTGATTAAATTCTAGTAAATTTAATTACCAACAAGACATATGGAGCCACCTATTAGTGATTAGTAAAACGTTACATTTCAAACTCGCATGATTTAAGTCATCCTAATCACAGAGTAATTTTTGTCGATTTTGAACATTTATTTGATAATAAGAAATAAAGAACATATTTTTATGTTGCAGGTCGACGGATTTTTTTTGTGTTGCATGGTATTGTAGTTGTCTTGTGTTGCATGGCCTTGTAGTTGTATTGTGTTTCATTGATTACAAGCATGCTTTGGTATAAATACGGGTGGCGGATGCCTTGAATAGAAAATATTGAAAAATCTAAACTAGTATTTGTTGCAGGTTGACGGAGCCGATGGCCAGCGACACTCTGAAGGACGAGGAAGCTGCTGGGAGGGTGGCATCGGGTGATGACGGCGCTGGGCGAGGAAGGCCCCGGGCAATGAAGGCGCCACACACAGGTGAAATTTACGTAATTTATGTTCAAAATTAATTAAAATGAAGTTACTCTGATTAAATTCTAGTAAATTTAATTACCAACAAGACATATGGAGCCACCTATTAGTGATTAGTAAAACGTTACATTTCCAACTCACATGATTTAAGTCATCCTTCACAGATAAATTTTTGTCGATTTTGAACATTTATTTGATAATAAGAAATAAAGAACATGTTTTTATGTTGCAGGTCGACGGATTTTTTTTTATTGTGTTGCATGGTATTGTAGTTGTCTTGTGTTGCATTGATTACAAGCATGCTTTGGTATAAATACGGGTGGCGGATGCTTTGAATAGAAAATTTTGAAAAATCTTAACTATTATTTTTGTTTCAGGCCGACGGAACCCATGGCCAGCGACACGTCCTGAAGGACGAGGAAGCTGCTCGACGGGCGGCGTCGGGTGATGACGGCGCTGGGCGAGGAGGCCCCGGGCAATGAAGGCGGCCCCCCACAGGTGAAATTTACGTAATTTGACCATAGATAAGGGGTGGTTGGAGACAGACGGCTTTAGGTAGGGTTTTAGCGTTTTAAGAGATGCGTTCTCTTAAAGCCTGATTAGTTTTTGAGTGATAATTCTCGTTTCTGGACTATGGCTTATGTGGCTATTTATTGATCAAATCAGTTCTGTGTATTATATTGCTGTTCCAAATTATCCTGAAGTTTAGTTCAAGTAGCCCAAATACCGGTCGAGAAATGATTTTTATGTTGCAGGTCGACGGAGCCGACGGGCAGAAAAAAATCTAGATAAAAATCCGGGAAAACGAGCGACAGCGCGTGATTTCGGCGACGCGCGACGGCTCGGCGCTAAGATAAGGAATTAGTGATAAGCGATAAGATAGTATTGTTTTTATGTTGCAGGTCGAGGGAAATTTTTATTGTCTCTGCCAGCCCCCGCTCTGCCAGCTAAATGGTTGTATATAGGATACAAGAAAAAATTCACAGCAGTAGTATATATAATGAATTTTAAAGGAAAACTATCACGGCTAAGTAGGGTTCATTAGTTAAGGAGTTATATCTGTTTTTCTAAGGTAGGTATTACAAGTAGTGTACGTTGCATATTTTGTAGTATATTATAGTATTTAAACCATGGAACTCAAAATGTATTCAATATTCATAAATAAAATAAAAGCACTATCCTAGATCAGCAATAATATTTGAGACTTTCAACTACGGAACCCTACACTGCGCGTGGCCCGACACGCACTTGGCCGGTTTTTGTTATATAAAATGTAACTCGCGCGCGACTTTATTGACGCAGACGCCGGACATTATCCAACAGGAACACGTATATGGAATAAAAAGTTCTTTCTATAAGGAACAAAAAGTATCCTATAGGTATCCAATGTTCACCTTAAACGGCCAATCATTGTATCGGTTACCCTACTTATTTTACTTTTTGTCTACCTTACCTTATTAATTATATTGTCTAAAAACTCAGATTTTACTTTTAGACTCGTTAGACTGACAGTTTCTATGCAATAATGTAATGTTTATTTAGTTATGTTCAGAAATGATTGTTTCTGCTTAATAACACATCAGATAACGCTAATTTATTGAACCAGTGCAATGTCCTGACTATTCTGGAAGTACCTAGTAATGTTTACTGTATATTCTAAAGCATTTGTTATCAACTAAAACTTTCCGATCTCAGTTATAATTAAAGTAGGTATATCTTACAAAATAATATATTTTTAGATAAGATAATAATATAGGTACTCAATAGGCAGTTACAGGACTTAAATAGAAGTAGCCATTTTAAACTCTAACTTTTGGAGGGAAGTGGTTATGGGTAACATAGACTTTATTTATCGGTTCGTTGGGTATTCAGAAACGCAGTCAGTTAACCGTCGTTTAACACATAACTTTATTTAATCAATAGCTAACGAGAAGATAACTGGGATCTTCAGAAATCGGGCATTACAGGTGCGGACTGAAGACCGCCCCAGACGACAGTTTTATATCCACTCGTTGTACCTACTACCGTCGTACCAACACGTAACAGCAGTTTTCCGCTTATTTGGAGGGGAGAGGAGAACATTAGTCAAGTCTAGTTCAGCGTGGTAAATATTCTTTTAAAAAAACTTGCAGGAATCAATTAAGTAGGTACCTACCTACTTACCAACCAATTCATTCATTCAGTACTTGGTACGTCACTCGACTGAAAAGTGTTTAGGCTAAGACCATAGTCCCATACTAGCTCGAAGTTAGGAAGGATCGTTTATTTCTCTTCATTTATTTTGTAGCTAAAAAATAATAAAAAATTTATTTAGACTCCTTTTCCATGTATAGCGGCATTGTTATAGCGGCAATAGAAATACACACTCTGAAAATTATTATCTATTACGGTTTACGAGATACAACCCGCTGAGAGACGGACAGATGGACGGACGGACTGACAGCGGAGGCTTAGTAATAAGGGTCCCGTTGGCACCCTTTGGGTACGGAACCCTAAAATGGTTCTTAACATACTAACTCGCCAAACTGGTGGGCCAGTTTGTTGGCGAGGCGATTTTCATACGGTGATAGCAAAATCCTGCCGACCGAATCCGGTCATCTGCGCTGGAGATATTATAATGCACAAGTGTATGCGCAAACACAGTTGCCCTTTCTATTCTCCCACTCTCATATTCCGGTGGGAGTGACGACCGATATTATATCTAGACATACTTACCAAAAGATTATGCAAGAAGTGATCTAGGCTAATCTAGTTCCTGCGTAAAATTAAATCACTAAAATAAATAGCGACTCATGCTACTAGATAAAGTGCAACTCAGGTCGCACAGCGCTAATTTTGATACTTACCTACATTTATAATCACCTAAAAGTTGCTTCTCTTTCTATCGCGTAAATCTTACAGTACCATAGCCGTCTCTATCTCCTGTAGGGAGCCATGAAGTGAATGTGGCAACGTCGCAATTTACTGCCACTGGTAGGCCCATGGGTAAAATGAAAAATCAGTACGAATGTATAGATCAGTATAGACTTCGGTCTTCGGTGTTGATAATTATTTACTTATACTAATTAGCTGCTTTATTTTTAAGGCGTCCACATGAATGAGAACTAACATATTAAATAATTACATAATTTTGTGTTTTTAGAAACATCGAAAAGTGAATTGAAAAGGTAATGATGTAACAAAGTTACAATGTAAACGACATTATGGTACATATCTTTGAAACTACTGACCCGATCTTGATGAAATTTGCACTGTTCCCTAAGTTAAAAGATTCTTAAAACAATTAAGGAAGATATTTAGATAGGTAATGATAAAGTAGGTAGGTAGGTATATCAAAAAATAAAATAAAACTTCTTCACAAAGCGAATATTCTCTTTATTTAATGGTTTCTTATTATTTAGCTTGTTTTTATTTCATTGCCTTTTTAAGAAGAATCTACCACTGGTTCGGAATGCTCCTCTAACCCTAGCGAGAAGAACCAGCAAGAAACTCGGCAGCGTCTATGCATTATTACTTAAAAGAAAAAACAATATTTAAGAGTATTATCAACTTCAACATAATTTAGACTACATCATACAATCACTATGAAATAGCCGATAATAGCAAAAATTTAGTTAAAACAATGTCATAGAGTCTTTATAGAGTAAAACATATGTTTATAAAAAAGTAGACAACTTTAAAAGCAAGTATAAAAATAGTCAACCTATTTAGTCAACAAATGACTTAATAAAATCTCTATCTAATTCCTCTTTTAGGTAATACACAATATAATTTTTTTTATAAAAATAGTCAAAGAAATTACATTTACAAGCAAGTACAAAAGTAGTCAACCTATAGTCAACGCAATAACTTGTAGGTAAAACACATACATTATACTTCATACTAATATTATAAATGCGAAAGTGTGTCTGTTGGTTTGTTCGTATGTTTGTTTGTCCTTCAATCACGCCACAACAGAGCTACGGATCGACGTGATTTTTTGCATGGGCATAGTTGAGGACCTGGAGAGTGACACAGGCTACTTTTTATTCCGGAAAATCAAAGAGTTCCCGAGGGACTTTAAAACTAAATTAATCATAAGCTAGTTTCTTATAAAAATAATCAAAGCAAGCACATTTACAAGCAAGTACAAAAGTTATAGTCCATATCTTACTAAACTACTGAACTGATTTTGATGAAACTTGCACTGATCGCTAAGTTAAAAGATTCTTGGAGTGGTAGTTGGCCTTAGGCTCGGCGCCAAAATAACCCAGCCTCACCGTTGCCACTGCGGTGACCACGTCGACGCTTACGGTCATCACGGACTCTCCTGTTCGAAGAGCGCTGGTCGTTTCTCCCGCCACAATGCCCTCAACGACATCATCCGCAGGTCTCTTGCTACTGCTCACGTGCCAGCTGTATTAGAACCTATTGGTTTGGCACGTGGTGATGGCAGGAGACCTGATGGTATGACGCTTGTTCCTTGGAGGGCAGGGAGGTCGCTTGTGTGGGATGCCACCTGTGTAGATACTCTGGCTGCATCCCACATCCATGCGACCTCCTCTGTGGCGGGTGCAGCGGCTACTAGCGCCGAACAGGCTAAGAGGCGCAAATATGAAAAACTTGACAGTGGTTTCATATTTGTGCCTTTTGGTGTAGAGACCCTGGGGCCGTGGGGCCCGGAGGCTCGAGCGCTTTTTGTAGAGCTAACTAAAAAGGTGATCGAGTCTACCGGGGATCCAAGAGCTGGCAGCTACCTTGCCCAAAGGATTAGCTTGGCCATCCAAAGGGGTAATGCTGCCAGCATCTTGGGTACCATGCCACACTGCAGTGGCTTCGATGGGGTTTTAGATTTTATTTAATTTTTTATTTTAGTTTTAATTTTAGAATAATTTTAATTTTAATGTAGTAGGTAGTTTTAATTTTAGAGTAAATTTAGGTTTAATGTATCTCAATAATTATAATTATACATTAATAACTATAATAAAAAAAAAAAATTACAAAAAAAAAAAAAAAAAAAAATTCTTAACCCAATTAAAAGAGAATTACTTGTTGCAATTTGATTTCAAATTTCTGAGAAATATGTAGACATACATAAAACACTTATGAAATTTGACATCTGTTTTGAAACCTACAGAGATAAACTTATATGAATATTGTACATTTCAAACAATATTATATACATACAGGTCGAATTGATAACCTCCTTTTTTTAAATTGGTTAAATAAAAATAATAATAGGTATGTGCAGTAACTATTCTATCTTAATACTAAACCAAAGTGTTTAATTTACGTCGTTTATAATTAATTGTCTTGTCAACATCATTCTTATGCTTAGTATAATTATCGACCGAGCGAAGCGAAGGTCTTTGAGTCTACTTGAGTGAATTTGCACTTGTCCGTCCGTCCGTCCGTCCGTCCGTCCGTCTGTCAGAGCCTTATAACTTCTGAATTACTGAACGAAATTACTTCAATTTTAGATATAATATGTAAACCGATGGCCTCCAGCCGAAAATGGCTTAAAAAGTTATAAAAATCTTTATTTCAGGGGGGCTCTCATAGAAGCGAATGCGAAGAAAAAAAAAAATTTTGCGTTTCATAGGTTTACAGTACCTCATTTTAAAGATAATTTGGAACAGAGTACAAAAGTATTTTTTTTTAAATTTTTTTCCTAAAATTGACGAAATGGGGGGCTTTCAAAGTGGAGATTATATTTGACCTCAGAACGGAATAACCATTGAAAGCTGGGGCTTGAAAGTTTTACAATTTTAGCGTAATATCATGTACTTGAACAACAAATACTAAAATTAGATAAATGTAATAAGGAAACTAAATTATTTAACTTTTAATGAGCAGCAACAACAGAACTTCACAATGATGTCAATAGATGGCGCTCTCATCTCATATAGCAAATGCAGCTTTATGTAACATACCTATTATTCAATTAAGATTATTATTTAGTCATTTAGCAAACATCAATAAAACTTCACGTTGCAGTTTGTTTTTACATATTTCTGATCGTGTCAATAGTTGACGCTGTGTACAAGTAATTTAATTTGAATGTTCCAAAAAACTATACCTAAGTTTGATTGAGGCCTTGAGGATTTCACTATAACAGTTCCCTAACCTTTACGGGCTACCTATGTTAAGTTAGTTGACACTTTCTGTCAACTTTGTTATTACGAACCTCTACGGGACAACTAAAGGTGAAAATGACATTGGGATGTTAGAATTGTATTTAGGGGCTACCTATGTAAAGAGACTTCTACAAATGGGATGATTTAGGTATGGTTGGTGAAAACGGGCATAATAATAATGTCAATTTTGATCGTCAATTATGGGAAACCGTTACCGCGAGGTCTCAGTTCGGGGCGAACCACTAGTTTAGCATAATGTTTGCCAAGATATTTGCAGCAATGCTATAATATTCTTTATTCTGTTTTCCACATACACTACACACTGCTGTAAAGTCTACATAAAAAGTATCAGCTTGAAGGCTGTACAGTGTTAAATTATGAAGTAAACTTTTGTGTTGCACAAATTCCAGGAAGGATACTTCTAAATCAACATCATTAATAATATATTCCAAAATTGCTGTCATGTGATAATAAATAAACATGATTTGGTCAGTCGGTGCACATAAACCCCCTCTTTGCAACAAATTAAAATATTCATCATTTACCGCCGTATTTTCATCAATATAAACATTTCTACAATGTTCACAGGAAAACCGATTTAGTAAACTATGTGAAACATAACCACATACATAAATTTGAGACGAAATATCGATTTCACATGCTTCCAAATAATTACTGCAGTTTATTATAAACATAAATTTCTCAATATTAACTTCATCTTGAAAACATTCAGCTGATGTACAAGATTTGAGAAAGACCAGATCTCGCTGCTTTAGTAAGTGTTGAAGTCTTATTTTTTTTTCAGACTCAACAATTTGTCTGTAAGCTACATTATAATTACATCCAGAAAGTGACCTGTACCTACTAAATCTTTTTTCTATATTGTCAGTTTGAAACTTCCCAAGAAGTATGTACACCACAAAATTAAAATTTTCAAAACAATACCTTGAAATATCAATTATGACAGATGTGGTATGCAACATAGCTTCATAAGTATCTCTTGTCAAACCTACACAAGTTTCTAAAGATTTCCATTTTCTTAGCCAAATACAGACTGACTTCAAAAACTTCAATTTATCATCATCCCTATGAAATATTGGCGTAGAGTTATGTTTTCTTAATACTTGACCTTTGACTGTGTTTTTCACATTCAATATATCACACCAGTCCCTAATAATTTGTAGAAAATCTGATGTTTCCACATAACCCTCAGATTTTACAGCAGCGATAGTGGTATCATGAAAAATATTGTTTACTAACATGACATTTTGCCGTTCAAATGTATTAGGATTGATAGATTTATTGTTTAATTTAAAAGCTTTTTTACACAACTTATTTTTTTCAGTCCTATATAATTCTCGCAAATGATGAAAGGATGCTTTTTTTATAATATTATCTTCATGTAAGTCAGGATATGTAAAAGTACAATTATTTAAATTTATCCAATTATTACGAATGTTTTTAAAGATATGAACTGGATCATACAAGACAAATATTTTTTCATCTGTATATTTAGGATTACTGAAGCTACAATTTGATTCATCTGTTAATAACTTAAAACAATTTTGGTTTACACGATTGTTATCAGAAATTATTGAAAGTACTTTCAGTCCAAATGATTGTATGTAATTTACAATGAGCAATAAATTTTCATACAAGAATTTCCCAGATATATTATGTACTGGTAACAACTTAACAACCTCTTTTTTGTTACCAAATGCAGAGCTAATCATAAAAGTCTGTACGGTTTTGGCAAGATTTTTTGGATTATTTTCTACGTAACCTAGAATAGTTTTGGACTTATACTCTAGGCCACATTTTATATAAATTTCATCAATCAATAAATTTACAACTTTCTCCCTTTCTACCCACGTAGAGCATATTGATTTTAAATAACAATAGTTATTTTCTGGTGAATTCGGACACAGGCCAGTCATCGAAGTTATTTGCTGCAAATGTCTTGCAGTTGGCAAGATTAGGTATTGCCTCAAAGTATTATAGGCACAGGAGGAAATACTAAATATCACAAATGAAAATATAAGTGTAGCAACACTATATCTACGTTGCTTATTTTTTAACAATTTCATTTGGTCTAGAACAAGCTCTGCAGCAAAATTATCATTTTCAATATTAACTGCTTCGTTCAAATAATTAATAGACCTATCAAGACAATAGTCAAATGACTTTGTTGGTTCACAACTATTGTTATAATAACGAGATAGTATATTTTCAAGCTGTGACCATCTGCTTAGCTTAAGTTCACTAGGTAATATCCAGCTTAAATCTTCATGACGCATTAAATGTCCTTTTACATATACCTGAATGCTTAGATTTTCATCCACCAACACACTTATAACCATTTAGAGTCTCCTAACTTTTCTTGGAATTTATGCACTAAGTCTTCGAATGATGTAATTATGTCACTCTCTAAAAATTTAGACACCTGCTCTTCATGAAATAGTTCAGCTCGTTGTCTCCTTTTTTCGGGGTTGCTTCTTGGAGGTGGAGTGCTCTTCGACATGTATGATGGGAGATTATTGAATATATGGGGTATTGCACCCTCGACTAAACGTGGGTATTTCAATTGCTGTTTAAACACTTGTCCGTCACTTCCAATGACAATTTCCTCAGTCTGGATTTCATGGGTTGTAAAATGGTTGCTGCATACAACTGAGTGTTTTGTAGGTACCCAGTCTTTTCGAGGAATCGCACGTAACCACGCTTGAGAGAGATGAGCATCTTTCGGGAAAGAAAATGTACTTTTAGCTCCTTCAATGCGGATAACACTGGCGTAATTTGATTTGCATTCTGGCACACAGCATTTCCTTGGCATCTAAAACGGTTAAAATAACTTTTATAAACAAACAAAATGAAATAATATGAGTATTTCTTTTGTAGGTTATGTTTTCAAACCTAGATACTTATTTAAATTATGAGTCTGGCAGTTAATTGTAAGTTACTACACATCTTTAATCGAAAATATCTTCATTAGTTACATTAAAACATATTGACAGTAGTCAGTCAGTAATAAACTTAACTTTCTTACCTTAGCAGCTTTGTTTATACTTTGCAGTCGATATAAAGTTAACCACGAAAACGGATTTATCTCGTCATAACTGATGTATTTCTAAAAGGTTTCTATCCACCTTGAGTGAAACCGTACATTAAACACCAAAATTATTGTATCTTTTGTTAATTAATTATGATTTAAATACAAAATAACACGACGCGAAGCAAAACCAAACACCAAACACAAACTTGTCAATGTCGACTGACAGAGCCATAGATAGACCTACGGCCTACCTGCGACGTTGCCAGACTTCTACTTCATGGCTCTCTAAAGGAGATAGAGACGGCTATGACAGTACGCGTACACCAATGTCGGCCGATCGCCCCTCTTCGGGAGTCTACGGACGATGACGCGGACGGTTATGGTTGTAGTAGTGTACGCGCTCGCTTTCTTTTACATACGTTTGATTTGATCGGCCGAGTTTGGCCGACGACGACGCCCGAGTAAAGATCGGCCGATCTATAGATCTCACGGCTCACCCTAAGGTGGAAGACACGGTACTGCCCGCGAAATTCAAATTTAATTTGGTTTTTCGCAATTTGTAAACTAATACGACAAAGTAGGCTTATGGCATTCTAATTGCGACAATGGCAGTATCATCTTCACAGGTTTATATAAAAATCTTTACCTGAAAGTGTCCCAGTTTAAGAAATTAATCAAAATATTATCGATTAATTTGTGAGTAACTCACGTCCAACTCAGTATTTTGATTAATTTCTTAAACTGGTCACTTTCAAGTAAAGATTTTTATATAAACCTGTGAAGATGATACTTGTCGCAATTAGAATGCCGTAAGCCTACTTTGTTGTATTAGTTTACAAATTGCGAAAAATGAATTTCGCGGGCAGACCCTTGTCTTCCACGTTAATTAACTTCGGACTACCTTTAGCCAATGGGCCCGATACATCGATGGGCCCGGGATTGGAAGAACTTTTCTACTTTTTATGGTACCAATGCGGAGTGCGCCTGGCCTCTTAAAAAAACCGGCCAAGTGCGAGTCTGACTCGCGCACCGAGGGTTCCGTACTCCAGAAGTAAGTGTTCGAGTATAAGTAAGTAGTAAGTGCTTATTTAAATTTTTTTTTGTTTTTATTAGGTAATTCAACTTTTTTTGGAGAGGTTCATTGTTAATATAAAAAAAAAAAATTAAGTGGCACTCGGGGACTGCCGGGATAAAGCTACTCGTATTGCATAGCATTTTTTATCAACTTATGCAATTGCAACAAATGCAATAAAAAAAGCTATGCAATAGCTTAAAAACTATGCTAGATATAGCGTTGGTTTTATTTTTCATATAAAATATGCATAAACCTCCAAGGGCGTAGCCAAGGGGGGGGTTTCAGGGGTTCAAACCCCCCCCGAAATATGCAGAATATTGATAAATGTTATGTTGAAATCAGGAGAGACCTGTGACCAATTGTCCGATGGCACCATATCGTGACGTATTCGGCAACATTCGTATTCGTTCGTATGTTTTTGTGTAGTACTTCCGAGTCCCGATGGCCGACGCGATGCTCCAGCATATGGTCTATGCTACTAGGATAGTCGCCAGTCCCAACGGATTACCGAGTGCGTGCGGACTACATTGAGTGAACGAGTTTATTCTTTATTTTGTAATTTGTGTGATTAATGCGCTGTGATTTTACTTCGAGTAACCTACATAACTTATTAATACAGGAGTAAGTAAACAAATACCTTATAGTTAAATTATTTCATTTTTTCCAGATGTGCACGGTTATTTTTAACAGACTTTAAAAAAGGAGGAGGTTATTAATTTGTCGGAATCTTATTTTTTTTATGTATTTCCACCAATTACTCAAAGACGCCTAAACCAATTTGAAAAATTCTTTTTTTGTTTGAAAGCGTATACTTCCTAAGTGGTTCAGTATAAATTTAACTGAAATCGGTCAAGCAGTTTTTAAAATATCAACAATAAATTACGTAATAATTATAAGTTTGAACTTGGTTTTTTAAAAACTTATTAATACAGGAGTAAGTAAACAACTACCTTATAGTTAAATTATTTCATCTTTTCCAGATGTGCACGGTTATTTTTAACCGACTTTAAAAAAGGAGGAGGTTATTAATTTGTCGGAATCTTATTTTTTTTATGTATTTCCACCAATTACTCAAAGACGCCTAAACCGATTTCAAAAATTCTTTTTTTGTTTGAAAGCGTATACTTCCTAAGTGGTTCAATATAAATTTGACTGAAATCGGTTAAGCAGTTTTTAAAATATGAACAGTAAATTACGTAATAATTATAAGTTTGAAGTTGGTTTTTTAAAAAGAAGTTTTTATATTAA
The DNA here is from genome assembly GCA_029955525.1 of Oeneis ivallda. Taxonomy (NCBI): domain Eukaryota; kingdom Metazoa; phylum Arthropoda; class Insecta; order Lepidoptera; family Nymphalidae; genus Oeneis; species Oeneis ivallda. The sequence goes on from JARPMR010000022.1 coordinate 11,408,390, forward strand.
ATTATTTATGTTAGATGTGAGCGGATCTTTTGTAAGTAGTAGTAGTAGTAGTTTGTATAAATTAATAAAAAATCCATATCATTATTTATATTGTACCATCATGCCGTTACGTATGTAGTCAAGCCAAGGTTTTCTTACTTTCGAGTTTCGACCCCTTGCGTGGCTCTCGTGGTAAGGGACTGGACCTTTTTCTATTGTTTAGAATCCAATTAGTTAAGAAGTTGTACAAAATTTACCGCTTTCTAATTTACCGCTATTTTAGCCGTTTTTGTTTGTACTCGCTCTTTTATGCATAGTTGTAAGTCTATCCCTTTTGGTTTATTGCGTCTGCCACATGTATTTTAAATCCTATCTTGTGTGCTTATAATATTTTATCTTATACGCACTCTCGACGCAAATACATGCTCATGAGTTCTTTTGTTTCGTCCGAAACTTCTCTTCAATATTTCTTTGTAAGGTAACCACAACTTTTTTTTATAGGTACGTGTGTCATTATTGTCGGACGATGGAAAATAAAAAAAGAAAAATTGATAAGCTTACGGGTATGGACTACTGGAAAAAGTGGTGCGGCCAAGCGGTTTCCAATAAAGAAGAGGATTTTGCTACCGAACCTACAATTAGCTTGTATGCTGACAAGGTGTCTGTGATGACAAGCAAGCCTTCTACCTCAACTACACTAACGAATATCGAAATCGAGGCGGCGTCACCGGCGCCCTGTTTCATACCATCGACCACCAAGCCTACGACTAGCGTGGAACAGGTCAGCTTGCCTATTACTTCATCTTTTGATTGTGCAGCTAAATTGGACGTTGGTTATTACTCAAATAAAGACAAAATCATGGATGAATATTTAAAAGTCCAAATTTTAAAAATGCCTTGGACCCCATCCAAAGATTATAAGTTTCCCATTTCCACAAAACGAAATTTGCGCTTTCAACTTAAATGGATAGAGAGATTCCCCTGGTTATCATACTCTGAATATAAAAGTCGAGCATACTGTCGAGTTTGCGTAGTCATGGCACGTTCGCTTAACGAAGGTAAAGGCAGCCATCAGCGAATCGGCCAGCTCGTAACCGAGCCTTTCTGTAAGTGGAAAAACGCCTTAGAAATGTTTGAAATTCATGCAACATCAGGATACCACAAGCGTAATTCAGAGTTGGCAGATAACTTTCTTAAAGTTATGTCTTCACATGCGTCAGTTACTGAACAGTTGTCTTCTGAAAGAAAGAAACAACAACTGGAAATTTTTTGCGGTAAACAAGGTATCTCCTTAAGAGGTAAAATTGATTCAGGTCGAGTCCACATTACACCAGAAAATGAACAACCACTGCAGAATGATGGTAATTTTCGGGCTCTGTTGCGGTATGCGGCTGAGTCTGGTGATAAAGATCTCGATGAGCATTTGGCTACTTCTCAGAAAAATGCTCTTTATACAAGCCCTCAGATCCAAAATGAATTAATACACATTTGTGGTGAAATAATTCAACATAAAATAATTGATGATGTAAAGAAAGGCAAATTTTTTGGTATTCTTGCTGACGAAACTACCGATATCGCGCGTGTGGAGCAAGTTTCGCTGTGCTTGCGATATGTTGATGCAAAAGATATTAAAAATCATAAAATTAAAGAGATGTTCCTAGAGTACATTCCAACTATTGACGTGACAGGATCCGGCCTTGCAAATCTCATTATTACAGCCCTAAAAAAGCATGGACTTGAATGTTCTCATGTGGTTGGTCAAGGATACGACGGGGCTGCAGCTATGAGTGGGTATTTGCATGGTGCCCAGGCGTATGTTCGTCAAGAATGTGCTCATGCTCTTTATGTACACTGCAGTGCACATTCTCTCAACCTTGCAATAGCTGATTCATGTTCGCTAGCAAATGTCCGAAATTGTGTTGGAATTGTACAGTCTGTTGGTACCTACTTTAGACATTCTGCTCAACGCACTGCTATATTAAGAGAAAAAATTCAACAGCTCTTACCCGTCAGTCACCAAAAAAGCTTGCTCGCAATGTGTGAAACACGTTGGGTCCAGAAGCATGAAGCCATAATGAGGTTCAAGGAAATTTATTCAGCGATTGTAAATGCTCTCGAAAATCTCCAATCTAGTCATAATAAAGAAACATCGCAAAAAGCTGTCCAAATGCTTAACACGCTTCGATCTTCGGATTTTGTAATGTGCTTGGTGATCCTTCAAAAAATTATGAGCTATCAAGACAATTGCAAATCATTAACACCGACCTCATCACAGCATTCAACCACGTGGACGATGTTATTAATGCCTTACGACTCTTGAGAAGTAAAGCCGACGACGAATATCTCTATCTCTATGAAGAAGCAAAGATTTTACTCGAAGAAAATGGTGGTGTACTGAGAATGCCACGCATCGTCGGAAGACAATTAAACCGATCTAACATTCCTGCATCGGACATATGCACTTATTACAAAATAAATTTATTCATCCCATTCCTTGACCATACAATTCAACAATTGGTTGAAAGGTTTACGAAACACCTTAAAATAGTAATAGCATTATCTGGTGTGTTACCTTCAAATTTCGCGGCCAGTTCTGAAATTGATGAAGCAATTTGTATGTACTCGTCAGTGCTTCCCGAAAGTAATACATCTGTGATTAAAGCAAAACTTGAAGTGTGGAAAGCAGTGATGACGAAAACCTCCCCTACCCCAAAATCTACTTTGGAATGCCTAGATAAATGCGATCAAAACCTGTATCCAAATGTTTATATATTGCTACAAATTTTAGCTACCATACCAGTTTCTACCGCTACTCCAGAAAGGACTTTCTCAAGCCTAAGGAGACTGAAAAACTATTTGCGCAACACTACGAGTGAAAACAGACTGAACGGTTTGGCTCTCATGAATATTCACTATGGGATTGAAATTGATGCAGATGAAGTAGTTGATATATTTAAAAAAAAAAAACAGAAGATTAATTCTGTGATGTGTTTAGGTTTAAGAATTAATATTTTTATTACAGACGTTTGGTTAACATTTTTGTAAACATTTGTATTTTGTATGTACTTACCTGTTATTTTTTTGTTATTATTTTTCACTTTTCTTTTCAAATGAATATAAATGACATTTCATGTAGGTACATTTTATTTTTTCCAAACCCCCCCCGACACTAAATCCTGGCTACGCCCATGTAAACCTCTACTGACCTTAATTATTTGTGATTTCTTGATTGGTAAACTTCGGAGATATGGATTTTTCGACATTTTGCATGATTAATCAAAAACTATTACGTAAGTATAAAAATAAATAAAATTCTGTTTTAGAATATGCAGGTAAAGCCCTTTCATGCCCAAGTCGGTGTAGTTATTCTCTATTTTTAATAAAAGTAAACATAATTTTAGATTTTTTTTAATTCCAATGATGTTGCGCCACAATTATAATTTATATAACAATTCCAAATTCCATGTCTATAGTTTTAATAGTTACTGTAATCGACTGTGACAGACTAAACGCCGGACGGAGAAAGTCGCACCATAAGGCTGGAACCACATATGTGCGCATCGATTCGCATTTTGTCCATACAAAACTGTCATTTTTATAAGTCATGTACGCATCAATTCGGCTTTTTGATGCCTACACGACTCTATGAAAAATGACAGTTTTGTATAAACAAATGCGAATCGATGCGCACAGATGTGGTCCCAGCCTAAGAGCTCCATTTTCCATTTTGGTACGGAACCCTAAAAAGTAGGTACCTACTATCCTTACTATCGTACGAGCTTGGCTGATATTCTTTAAAAATATATATACTTAGAATCGGGTTCGAGTTTAAAACCCTGCACCTTACACAACTCAAAGAAAAACGTCACAAAAAGTCTTGCTACCTACCTGCTAACAAGAATGAATGAGAGGGTGAGAGACGCTTACCGCCGCGCTGTAATAATTAATCTTTGCATGTTACAAGTCTTATTTAAGTGATTAGCTTCGTCTGTTTACAACCTCATATAGATTACTAGTTAAGTACCTAGTTATTAAATAAATCGACACCGCTGTTATTTACTTTGCATAGTCGAGCTTCGCAGGCCGTGAGAGACGCCCGCGTCACGTCATACGAATCGTTAGTAACACGCGAACAGTGAGCACGCCCGGTGAAAGTATCACGATGGAGTTGAATTTCATAACGACCCTTATAAAGCACGATGTGAACCACAATGTTAAACAGTGCTTTAAATCTAAAAAACCATTCAGTAAGTTATTTTTGTTTCTATAATTTTGTTAACTTTGATGCTTGCACGCTTGGTTGTAAAAACAGTTTTTCGAAGTGATACCGGCATTTGCCGGTGTGTATAAGAAAGTTAATTAAAATTAAGTATTTAAAGTAACTTGTATTTTGAAAAAATCTATTTTGTAGCATGTTTAAGAAATTAGATGAAAAAATTGTCTAATGATAGATTAGTAGGTAATTAGTTAAGTCATGGTGGATGTACCTACGTTCGATTTTGCAGATTTTTTGTAATGTAGTAAATATTAATCTATAACTATAAATAGTATTACGTACAAATTGTACCTAATGCCATAGTACATAATATGCATAAGGTATAAACCACTGAATAATAATTTATCTATTCAGTGGTATGAACGTACTCTATGCTAATACCTACTATAGGTAGTTTCGTGAAATCTTTGTATAATATAGGACTTTTACACCAAGAAAACATTATAACGAGTTGTTGTTGAATTGATAAGGTAAAGTTAAATAATAATTTATTAAATATTCAATATAACTCATAAAGTTATACTGTATCGCTATAATAAAATATAAACAACAGAATGTTGACCTGATACACTAGATTATAGGTGTACTGCCTAGTTTAAATTTAAAATATCTCGTCTCGTCTATCTCGTGTCGCGGTCCAATTTTTATGAAATTTTGTGTGCATATCGGGTAGGTCTGAGAATCGGCCAACATCTATTTTTCATAGGTACCCCTAAATGATAAGTGACCCACCCCTAGGTAAGTATTTTTATTGGTGGTACGAAGTTCGCTGGGTCAGCTAGTGTTAGGTTTATATTTCTGTACAAAGGTCCTTCCTTTCATCAGGTCATAGACTCAATCATCTCAACTTGCAAGTCGATTTATAAAAAGTTACTTCTTATGTAGGTACTCGATCGTATATCAGATTTTTTTCATTTTGACTCAATAACACAGTTCCTAAGCACAGTAATTCAGTATAGTTATTTGTCACCTAGATACCTACTTACATACCTAGGTACAGTAGATAGGTAGGTCTAGTTATGATTTTGCGATCAAGATGGTCAATTAATAGGTAGTTCATTGAACTCGGGGTGCGTATAATTAATTGCTATTTAAAACGAGGATTCACTATTTGACTGCATGTTATCGATTTACGTATAACGTAGTAAGTAGCTAATAATTACTTGATTATGCATCTTAGGGTGAGTGGGAACTAGACTTTGTCTGTTACCTAGGCAATTGTGTTAAACCGCCGACTAAGTTCTTTATAAGTATGTAGGTAGCTAACTACTATTATTATTTATTAATCATAATTATACCATAGGAGTTCTATGTAAAACGCGCAGCCAAGCACTTCATGGGATATCATAACTTTTTTAGGATCGTAACCCGTAAGGCCGGATTATGTATATAGATTATAGGTGCTATACACCTGACATGCTGTTACCCAGTTTTCTGCTCCATCATCAGTCCCTCCTCAATCCTCGATCATCATCTAACACCTACTCGTTGAGACCATTCTAATGAGCCAAACACACTATAATACCTGCTGTAAGTTGCTGAGGAGTTGGGTATCCCACAGACTACTTAATGCTGCAGCATCAGCTCAAAGTAACCACGCTTTGGAAATAATCCGAAGTACCTAATACACAACGCTAATACACAACTATTCCAAACATGTCGATAGCTTTAATAGTTACTAAAATAATCGACTGTGACGGACGGACAGAGAAAGTCTCACCATAAGGGTTTCATTTTTACAATTTTGGTACGGAACCCTAAAGATATCCTAACAAACAACAAATTATAAAAATTAAATTAAATTAAAAAAATAAAGGGGGCTCCCATACAGGAAATAGCTGAGTCGAAATAAAATTTTATTTTTTTACCCTGGCATGTGAAATGTCATTGGTGGAGTTAAAATATATTTTTTATTATTTTTAGCTTCAAAAATGAAGAAATGGGGGCCATCAAAGTTGTGACCAAAACAAACGAGAATTTTTTCCCCATATATCTAATTTAGTACTATCTACGAACACATGTATGTGTATATATATGTATGGTCATATGTATGTCAAATTTTACGGTACGATTTCGAAAGTGTTTTTGTCTGGCATGCCTACGTGCACGTATGCATGTGTCGCTACTCGCTCCTATAGTTCAGAGGATCCACGTTCCAGTATACTCATTATCTATACTTATAAGAAAACTGTAACTGGACGATTTCGTGTCTGTTTGTTTGTCCTTCTTTCACGTAAAAACTACCGCACAGATTTCTACAAAATTTTATACCGTGATAGCTTATTACTCGGGTCAACATCTAGGCTACTTTTTATCCCGGAAAATCAATGAGTTCCCGAGGGACTTTAAAAACATCAGCTAGTAAATTATAATTCATCTATACGTGACTCGGAGCACATGGTTTTTTGGTAATTGAATGGCACCGCGCGCGCCGGTTGTATAAATAAACAATAATAGTGATATTCAGTTTTGTTATCAATTAAAAGCTAAACATATTCGATATATCGACCTAGTTTATTTATTTATTTATTTATTTATTTATTTATTTATAAGCCTTTCTTAGTACATTGTTATTATTATATTTACATATGTTAATTAATTTTAATTACAAGTCATCCCACTGCTGGGCAAAGGCCTCCCCCTTCTTCTTCCATTCTTTCTTGTTTTGGGCTGAGCGGGACCATAGTTTTCCCTCAAATGTCTCTAGTTCATCTCTCCACCGTAGTACTGGTCGTCCTTGTTTCCTTTTTTTAAGTATATTGGTAGCCAAGTTGTAGTGCTGTTACTCCATTTCTCAGTTCCTGCCCTCGCTACATGTCCCGCCCAGTTCCATTTTCCTGTTTTAGCTATCCTCACTACATCTTTTAGCCTACTCCTTTGTCTTATTTCCTTTTTTGTAATTTTGTCCATTAATCTTATTTTTAGTAAATTCCTCTCCATGTTTCTCTGCGTTACATTTAATTTTTTAACTTGTTTCTTATTAAGTGCCCAGGTTTGGCAACCATATGTTAATGTTGGAACTATGCAACTGTTGAACGCCTCAGCTTTTAAGGTGATTGGTATTTCTTTATTTTTAAATATATCTTTAAGAGACCAGTATTTATTCCAACTTTGCTGGATTCTTTTTTCCATCTCCTCATCTTGCCAGTCCTTAAATGCAACTGTTTGACCAAGGTAGGTATACTTCTCAACGACTTCCAATTTTTGGATTCCTATTGAGATATCAAGAGTATCTGTACTATTTTTCATAAGTTTTGTTTTAGACATGTTCCTTGATAGACCAACTTTCTTGCTCTCATTTTGCAAATCTTGTATCATTATCTTTAATTGTTCTGGATTTTTAGAGAAAAGCACTATATCATCCGCAAATCTTAAATTTGTTATGTATTGTCCATTGATGCATATTCCAAAATTATCCCATTTTCTTTTAAGCTCCTGAAAGATGTTTTGTAGCACTGAATTAAAAAGTTTAGGAGACATAGGATCACCTTGTTTGACACCTCTTCCTATTTTGAACTCTACTCCTCTAGTTTCCAATTTTATCAATGCCTCACTGTTTTTATAGATTTTTTTAATTATCCTTATGTATTTGTTTCGCACTCCATCATTTCTTAGAGGATTCCATACCGATTTGTGTTCTATTGAGTCGAATGCTTTATTGAAATCTATGAATGCTATATATACAATCATATTATACTCGTTAGCCTTCTCTATAATCTGCTGCACACTCTGTAAGTGGTCACACACCGAGTAGTTACGGCGAAATCCTGCCTGCTCCGGCGGCTGTTGTATGTCTAGGTAATAGTTAATTCTGTTTGTTATTATTTTTGAGAAAATTTTGTATATGTTTGCAATCATGCTAATAGGTCTATAGTTGTTTATGTCGCTGTAACTACCTTTTTTATGAATTAGCGATATTTCAGATTTGTTCCATTGAGCGGGTATCTCTTCTTCTAGTATTCTATTAAATAATTCTGTCAAAACTTTTGAAAGAACTTTTTCTCCCATTGTAAGGCTTCGTGCGCTTATATTGTCCGGACCTGGTGTTTTGTGTATATTAAGACTATTCAGTGCTATTTCTACTTCTTTTACAATTATTTTTGGTATTTCTTCTTCGGATGCATCATGGTAATTCTCTTTTTTCATACTTTGTGCTTTTGTAACTTTAATTGTGCTTGTGTATAAGTTCTTATAGAATTCTGTGGCTATCTCTAGTATTTTGTCTAATAATCTGTAATTTTGATTCCTGCTGTGGTATATCACTTTTTTCTGCTTCTTTTATGCATTTTCCTATTTCTGTGTAATATTTTTGTATATCTTTTTTCGTTTGTTGAGGTATGTCTTGAATCAATCTTTCCAACCTCTCGCAGTATACTTTCGAGTCTATTTCGCTATATGTTCTTGGTTTAGGTATTTTCCTTTTTGTTGAATTTCCAATTGATATTGTGCATCGTAGCAATCTATGGTCTGAAAAGAATTTTACATTCTTTACTACGTCTACATCTTGAAATATGTTTGTTGTCTTACATAAGAAGTAGTCTATCTCATTTTTCGTTTTGGAATCTGGTGAGAGCCACGTCCATTTTCTATTATTTCGTTTTTTATAAAATGTATTTATAATTTTTAAATTTTCAGATCTACAGAAATTGATCAGCATTCGTCCTCTTTCGTTTCTCTTTCCATAGCCATAGTTCCCTATGTGTCTACTTTCTTCCTCAATTTGTCGTTTGCCAATCTTGCTATTAAAATCTCCTTGTATTATAATTGTTTTGCTGTCTATATTCTCTAGTATACTAGAGAGTTGTTTGTAGGTGTTATCTATTTCTTCATCTGTATAATCGCTTGTAGGCATATATATCTGAAGAATAGCTATTGTTTGTTTATTCGAGAATTTTAGTTTTAGTAGTCCTATTCTATCTGAGTATGCTTTAAATTCTACAATTTGGTTCTTCCATTTAGAGTTAACCAGAAATCCTATTCCATTCTGTTTTGTATCTTTCCCATAATAATAGAATATGTGATCTTCGAGTTCTATAATTTCTTCTCCTTTCCTTCTTATTTCACTGAGCCCTAAAATGTCGCATTTTATATGATTAATCGCTTCTATAAGTTCTCTTATTCTTGCTTGTGTTTTTAAAGTTCTAACATTAAATGTTGCAACATGTAGTTTACTATTATAAATGAAAATTGGTATATCTGTGGTAGTTTCTTCCTTTTGAATTATTAAAGGGGGGCGTAGGTCCTTAGACAACCCCGCGGTGACCGGCCGTCTTGGGGTTGTATTTGTATTATTTGTAAGTATTGATGTTAATTCTACATTTTTTTTAGTTAGTTGCTATTGTTTATTTGGTTTCTCGGTTGTGAAAGAATTTGATCTAGTTCTCATGAAATCAAAAGCATTCATCCTGTTGACTTTGGGTGTATGTTTATCGTTTTTCTTGTGCTCAGTAGGTCTTCCGGTAGTATTTTTATCTGGGGTAGATGCCGTCCTTTTCCTTTGGATAAAACTTCCCATTTCCTTAACAATTAGTCTATCATATTTAATAATTGCGTAATTCCCTTTTTCTCTCTCTTCTTTGAGTTTATCTTGTAGTGAACGTCTTATTTCTAGTACTTTTTTGGGAAAGTCTTCCGTAATATATAACTCACTATTTTTCTTTTTATTTTTAAGGATCTCAATTTTCACCCAGTTATTAATCATTGAAACTACCACCGGTCTAGGTTTCCCTTGATTTTCTTCCTTCTTTCCAATTCGTTTTGCTTGGTTTACATCACGGAATGTCAAAGTCAACATACATAAGTTTGAGCTCTTTTGTTAATTTTTTTATTAACTTAAGTGTTTTTCCTTTGCCTTTCTATTTGGTTTTCCAATATATCTACCTAGTTTAAGTATGTCTAAAAGTAGTTTTAAATAAACTACTATACTTAAGGGAAAAAACTCGATAAAATGGTGGAATAATGAAGCTTAATTTTTTGTAAACAAAATATTTTTGCTATGGAATTTATACATGATTTCAATATGAATTAATTTTGGAGGATCGACATGCCTTAAATGCTATGAATACATATATGTCTAGAAGGAGTATCGCGCTACTAAAGAACGAAAAAAAACAGGCCAATGAGAATATGCGCGTGTGCGTGACGTGAGTGCCGCGCATGCGCGGCGTGGATTACTGAGCGTGCGTAATGATACCAGGTACGCAGGTGATTCCAATAAAATGGGGAGAATTATGTCATTAAAATTTTTAAACTTTAAAAATAAAATTAATATCTACTTTTTTTTTAATTTTTATCATAAAACAATAATTTTATTAATACCTTTAACTATAGTGAGTTATTGTATTTAGTATTTTGTTTTAGATAAATGGTTTCCAAAATTTTAAAAAGTCAGCTCCATACTGAAATTCTTTGTTATTGCACCGATGTCGTTCAAAATCGATATTTAGGGTCCCCTAGCGTCAAATGAGAGGAAATGGTTGCCAGTATTTTTTTAAAAGTCAGCGCCATATTGAAATTCTTTGTTATTGCACCGATGTCGTTCAAAATCGATATTTAGGGTTCCCTGGGGTCAAGAAAGACGAATTGGTGGCCAAAATTTTAAAAAGTCAGCGCCATATTGAAATTCTTTGTTATTGCACCGATGTCGTTCAAAATCGATATTTAGGGTTCCCTGGGGTCAAAAAAGACGAATTGGTGGCCAAAATTTTAAAAAGTCAGCGCCATATTGAAATTCTTTGTTATTGCACCGATGTCGTTCAAAATCGATATTTAGGGTTCCCTGGGGTCAAGAAAGACGAATTGGTCGCCAAAATTTTAAAAAGTCAGCGCCATATTGAAATTCTTTGTTATTGCACCGATGTCGTTCAAAATCGATATTTAGGGTTCCCTGGGGTCAAGAAAGACGAATTGGTCGCCAAAATTTTAAAAAGTCAGCGCCATATTGAAATTCTTTGTTATTGCACCGATGTCGTTCAAAATCGATATTTAGGGTTCCCTGGGGTCAAACAAGACGAATTGGTTGCCAAAATTTTAAAAAGTCAGCGCAATAGGTACTGATAATCTATATTTAGGGTCCCCAAGCGTCAATAACAAAAAATTTCAACATGGCGCTGACTTTTCAACATTTTGGCAACTATTCCCTCTCTTTTGACGCTGGGGGACCCTAAATATCGATTTTGAACTACATCGGTGCAATAACAAAGAATTTCAATATGGCGCTGACTTTTTAAAATTTTGGCAACGAATTCGTCTCTCTTGACCCCAGTGAACCCTAAATATCGATTTTGAACGACATCGGTGCAATAACAAATAATTTCAATATGGCGCTGACTTTAAAATTTTGGCGACCAATTCGTCTTTCTTGACCCCAGGGAACCCTAAATATCGATTTTGAACGACATCGGTGCAATAACAAAGAATTTCAATATGGCGCTGACTTTTAAAAATTTTGGCAACCATTTCCTATTTTTGATCCAAGGTAACCCTAAATATCGATTTTGAACGACATCGGTGCAATAACAAAGAATTTCAATATGGCGCTGACTTTTAAAAATTTTGGCAACCATTTCCTATTTTTGATCCAAGGTAACCCTAAACCCTATTTCCAACTCGATCGGTGTATCGCTTAATCGCTAAAGTCATAAAAACTCTCTCCCGGTAAAATATTCGTTTAAAAAAATAAAAAAAAAATTTAAGATGAATATAAGTAAAAGAAAATCAGAAACGAAAAAGTTAAAAAAAAAATGAGAGGGGAATTCTTGAGTTCGATTATCGATGGAGACAATTTCGAAATTTATAATTTCTGAAATATCTCAGATCTGGTCTGGTGGGAGGCTTCGGCCGTGGCTAGTTACCATTCTACCATCAAAGACGTATCGCTAAGCTATTTAGCGTTCCGGCTCGATAGCGTGTAAAAATTTAATAAATCCTAGCTTATCCCCTTCCAAGTTAGCCCGTTACGATCTAAACTGCATCGTCACTTACCATCAGGTGAGATCGTAGAACAAGGACTGTCTTGGAAAGAAAATTAAAAAATGACATTATCTGCAATCGCTTTTCGAATATTATCGGTATCTACATTCTAAGGTTTCATTATTTATTAGGGAAATTTTGGGTTCGTAAACTGGCAACACACATTAAATGGCGAACTCTAATTTAATTATTTTCTACAAATTTCAATTTCTTATTTTGCAGGAACTGATGTGCTTGAATGTTATTTACTGATGGTAGGTGATGTTATTGGTTATTTTAGATCGTCCTGTTAAGTTTTTTTCACATTTTATTTACCAAAAACCGCCATTTAAAAAAACAAAATATTGGCTCGCGAGCTCCATATCTGGTGATGACCTAATTCAAACTGAGCACGGGAAAAGGGCGTGAACCACATGTGGCAGCACAAATTTTCGACGCATTCACAGCCTTTAGGCTCCATCTTGTAAATCTTTGCTTAAATGGATAAAGTGGGCCACATTTTGTAGAAACTATTGAACTAATGAAATGGATTTTTGTTTGAAACGGAGAAACTTATTTTGTAATGGTGGAAATGGGATTTGAAGAAACGGAATTTTGGAAAGGATCAGAAAAACTATGGACTATGGCTCAAACGCTCGACGCGCGGAGCCACTAATCAAACGAAGAAGAAAATCCTACATTAAGAGGTCTCACGTATTTAGTACTATTATATATTCTGTAACTCTGATGAGTAGAGCTGAGGCACAGAATATATAATAGTACGCTGAGGTAACAAAATTCGTACATCAACCATAGACCACGAACACTAGGATAACATCAACAACCCATCAACGGCTCAAAGTATATAATATAATAACTGAGCGCGCAGGGCACATTTTTTCGTCATCGCGAAAACGCGATTTATTTCCAAAAACTACCGCTAAAAGTAGCCAGTCTGTCCTTTCCTTAATACCTATGTCACTTTGAGGCATTCCAAATCCCATTATCCCAACATACCCACTAAAACAAATGCAGTAGGTTATAAATACCCACACCCACCCCTCTGGGAGTCTGGCTCGGCACAAAACAAGAATTTCAGAGTAGCATTACAAGTTCCATAGTTATAGGGCACGGTTTGGTTCTGGTCCAAGTTCAATAACCTCTGCCTATTTTAAATTCATAGAATAAAACGTTAGTAGAAGTGTGACTATTTAACAGTTTTGAGTTTTGACGTCTTATGAAACTATAAGTACGTATTTATCCACTCGATCAACGCAATGATCAATCAAAATCCATGATTTGGTAATCCACTATAACTAAATATTATAGCATAGCTAGATTTTACTATTAACAACTTTTTCTAATTAGGTATACTTTAAGACTTAATCAAGTGAAGTACATCTAACATCAGTCAATTAATAGGTAGGTACTACTTCTTGCTGGCTGGGTAGCAAAATATTTTAATTAGTTATGCTCACGTCTATTGCTTAGCCGAAATTCATAGATCGTCTAATTATCTATAGCCATAATTAGGTAAATGATAAGAAGGAAGAATTAACGTAAGTTTTTTGTTGCAGTTACCAGAAAGGAAGAAGTGATGGCGATCAAAAGTAAATTTCCAACGAAAATACCGGTAAGTTTCAATTTACATTGCGGCAGAAGAGAAAGAAAGCTAACTTTGGAACAAAATTTTTCACTGCATTCTGAACTCTATACGTTGGGTAACGTACGAACTAGTCGTGAAACCGATCAATGAGACATAAAGCAGGTAGCGCGTTCCGAGAATTCCTAGCATTCTCGAAATCTTCCACGCCTACTACGGTTGGCAGCATGGCAGCTCAGTCGCGTTGTAACCACAGTGGAAATAAAGTTCATAATTTAATATAAAAAAATATTTTTAAAAACCGACTTCAAACGCTCGGGCCACTACAAAGTATATAACTTATTATTGATTTTTTTAAAACCGCTCGACCTGTTCCGTTAAAATTTAAATGGGACCACATGGGAAGTATACCCTTCAAAACAAAAAGAATTTTCCAAATCGGTTCAGGCGTCTTCGAGTAATCGATGAACATACATAAAGAAGTTTCCGATGAACTGAGAACCGATTTGAGGATGGAGAACTTTGAAGTCGGTTAAAAATGCAATATTCGAATCTACTCCAATTAATAATAAATAATAGCTTCCCTCCTCTTCCACCACAGTATAAGTAGAATAGACCCTTAGATACCACAACATACTTTTAATTCTTATGACAAACTGGTGTTTTTTCAATCACGCAGCAATAGGGTCAATCAAGAAAGGGGCAATCGAGAAATAAATTCAAAAAAATAAATTGCCGCGGAAACGTTCCATTTGTTTACATGACGTCACAGTTCACACACAGTTCAATGACAATTCCAAAGCCCACGCGGCGTGAACTGTGACATCATTCGAGATTCAAGAACGTTTTCGATCTCGTGAACATGGCCAGAATTACAGCAATTTTAATTAATGTTTTCTACTTGTTTTCTAATTAAATAAAGCTTTATTTTTTAGTTTTGTCGTATGGAATAATGTTTTTATAGGATGACCCCAGATTAAACGATATTTTCAATATAGTCAAATACCCTATTGCAACAAAGCAGCATTTGCTCAATCTTGTAACAAAGAAGCAACGGCTTGATTAGATTTTGTTAAGGACCGAGTACATATGATAGGTGTTATTTTAATCCCGGGAAAGCAAAGGATTACCTTTAACTTTTTAAATTTTTAAACAATAAAATATTTAATAATCGACCGAGCGAAGCGAAGGTCTTTGAGTTAACTAGGGCGATTTGCACTTGTCCGTCCGTCCGTCCGTCCGTCCGTCCGTCTGTCAGAGCCTTATAACTTTTGAATTACTGAACGTAATTACTTCAAATTTAGATATAATATGTAAACCGATGGCCTCCAGCCGAAAATGGCTTAAAAAGTTATAAAAATCTTTATTTCAGGGGGGCTCTCATAGAAGCGAATGCGAAGTAAAAAAAAAAATATCGCGTTACATAAAATTGTTACGTATCATTTTAAAAATAATTTTGAACTGAGTACAAAAATATTTTTTTTTTAATTTTTCCCTTAAAATTGACGAAATGGGGGGCTTTCAAAGTGGCGATTTTATACGCTCGCTTGAAGACGCTCTCTAGAAAAATCCCCTATGGATTTTCAAACTGATTTTATGTTTTTAGGTCACTTATATCCTGTACTTGAACAACAAATACTAAAATTATATGAATATTATAAAGAAACGAGATTATTTAATTTTTAATGGGCGTCAGTAATTCATATAGCATCAACATAGCTTCACAATAATGCTAATAGATGGCGCAGTCAGTAACTATTCCCATGGAACTACGAGTTAAATTCAATGTTTGATAAATAATTCAATGTTTTCACTAACGTTCCCTAACCTTTACGGGCTACCTATAAGTTAGGTGATTGATGTTTTCTGTCAACTTATTTATCACGATCCTGTACGGGACACCTAAAAGGATATTGGGACGGATGTTAGGACTTAGGATTGTATTTAGGAGCTACCTACGTTAAGAGACTCCTACTTAGGGGATGATTTAGGTATGTTTGGTGAAAACGGGCATAATAATAATGTCAGTTTTGGTTATCATGTATCGATTGAATGAATAATCATGGGATACCGTTACCGCGAGGTCTCAGTTCGGGGCGAACCACTAGTATATTACAATACAGGACAACCTAGTACCTATGCAACTTAAAAGCATAGTACACCGTGCAGCCACGTACAGCCCAGCAATGTGCCTCGGCCCTAAACAGATTATAGGATCAGAAATAGGCCAATGTGGATCATAAAGCCGGAAGTGAGCAATTAATATATAGTGAGGGTAACTGAAAGCTAATAAACCAATTTTGTTAACAGCTCATCGTAGAAAGATACCACAAGGAGAAAAATCTACCAACACTGGATAAAACGAAATTTCTAGTCCCTGAAGACATCACAATGTCGCAATTCCTAGTGATTATACGTAACAGAATTAGAATAAAGCCAAATCAAGTAAGTACTTACATACCTGGTTTGTATAAAAAATTATTAGGTAAAAGGTGGAAATACATTAAAGGATCTCTGTCTATCTTTTGAAAATAATTTCTAAACCCTAAGAAGATCGCAATTTTATGTTTGAACAGAATTAATGGAATATTCCTTACCTATCGGCGCTTAGACGATTGTTTATTGCCTATGAATCCGTTTTCTACAAATATAATATTTTATGACTACTTATTCGATAAGGAATATATTATTGAAAGTAGACTCAGATAGCAATAGGTCAACTCTGTGATAAGTAAACCAGCAAATTAGTACCTGAAACTCTTGTGATAGCTGACGCACGCGACGGACGCATAATAATGATGCTCTTATCTCAGAAAATAATAATCAATAAACATTATATATGGCATCCGGCGAGCAAACAATTAAGATTTACAAATGTTAATGCTAATTATTGATGTCCATTAATACTGCTGAGTGTTGAGGAAAGCTTCGATCATTAATGGCGCAAAGAAACTGATGTTTTAACTCATTGACAAAGTCATTACTTGATTAGTGTATTAAATACTATCTAACGGTTATTTTTCGTTGTTGTTAACTAGTTAAAAAGTTGAGCATAGGAATCGTACTTTAATTTATTCTTGAAATCAAAATTGATTTAATTGATATTTCTAGTCAATAAAGTTATCGTGATTAATGTAAAACGATAAACAAATAATAATTCATTTGCGTTTACTTTAATATTATAAACTGTGTTCACGGATATCCGGCTGGAAGGACCAATAGCAAGTAAACTTAGTTTCAGGTTATTTTTAGTACCTAAAGCGTACTTCAAAAGAGAAAACTCGACTAGAATAGAAAAACTTTCTATCAACTGACCCGAATATATCTGGTATCTAATTTCACTAACCAGTATCCCACCTACGACTACACTGCATGCATTCCATGTATCGACAAAGTTGTCGAACAATGAAAATAAGCCTTTCAGGACAGGATTATAGAATAGATAAGACCCATGTCCATCTGGCAAGGACGCAAAACAGAAAGGTTTTCACTGCCAATCCTTTTATCAACTTTGTTTGCATTTAAATAATAGCAAATTACTGCCCACTAACTTTCACCTCCACAAGTTCTAGTAGTTGTGTCAATTTATGTTCGATATTATTTCCACGCTGGCAAAACCGATAATGGTTCAACAGTGAAAAAAATGCTTTGTACTGCGCCTCGTCAGATGTGTGTCGGCCCTAACAGATTAGCAGACACTGGTATAATAGTGACACTGTAGAAATATAAAGGCTCATGAATGTATTAATTATTAGCGACCCGCCCCGGTTCATAATTAAAAATCAATGATAATAATAATTTTATCTACTCCAGCATCGAAAAGTTCCAATTTCGAGTTTGACAGCTGAATCGAAATGAAGCCTCTTTCGGTTTTGCTTCTCATTTCGATGCAGCTCGTTGTATGGGAGCTGAATCGAAATGGTTATCTTCTTAAAATAGGATACCTAAAGCTAAGGCTCTGAGTTCTGGCACTTTTGTACCGTTCATATGACAGAGGCGCCACAGGCGGCTGGTGGCGGCTTACGGAGTTACTTTTTGTTGACAGAGGCGCCACAGGCGGCTGGTGGCGGCTTACGGAGTTACTTTTTGTTACTTAATTGAGCCTACGGCGTATTTTGTTAATGATTTTACTTCCTTGTCGTAGATAAAATCTTGTATGCAACTGAACGTAATTAGTCATTTTAATTCTCGTACTATCCTATTTTGATACTCGGCAAGCCTCGTATCAAAAAACAGCACTCGAATTAAAATGACCCTCATTACGATGCAGTTGCATAAATAGCTATATTAATCTATAGCCAAAAACCCAAAACAAAAAATGAAACCTACCTGAAAGTTTCATCAAAATCGGTCCGGCCGTTTCGGAGACCGTAGGGAACACGCACATATAGGTAGATGTTCTATTAGATGTCTTCAATACGTCAATACAATGTTAACTTTCTCCGACAGGCACTCTATCTAATAATCAACAACAGATCGATGCTAAGCATGAGCCTCACCATGTCCCAGGCCTACGACCTCTACGGCGATGAAGATGGCTTTCTCTACATCACGTATGCCTCTCAAGAAGTTTTCGGTTATCAAGACGGTTAGTGATGATTTCAAAACTATCTACTATATAGATACTTAAGACTGATTTACACGGGTTTAGCAGTTTAGTAAATTTTACTTATTCTTTAGTTACTTAATTGTTTAGTGGTCGTTAGTGGTCCAAATTTAAGCTTTAATAGTTTCCGTTCAAGTTATAGCATGTAATAAAAAATATAATTAATTGTTAAGAACTCCAAAAAATTAGAATTCGACACGACGCGATACCCCCTTGAGATGAAACTTTATTAGTTTGAAAGCTGCTCCAGCTTAGATCCAAACTACATCTACTAGTTACATTGATAATTTTAACGTCGTGGTGATAGCAGAGGGCGAAGATTCTACCAAATAAATCTCTTGGATCTTTAAATACCTAACGTGATTTTCCCATGTCACTCTCTAGAACATTACAGCGATTCTCGAGAACCGAATAGGTTAGTAACTTAGAGTATAGCTTAATGTCAATATGATTGCATAAATTGAATACAACTTTGTTACAGATATGACGGGGTCAAACAAAGAGGTCCAAGTAATCAGAGATAGGTTCCCTAACAAAATTCCGGTAAGTGTAAAATGCAATTTAATACATGAATACAGTACCCGGCGATATATATTGCACATCGGCCTTTGGAATAAAACTCTTTTTAAAATTTCTATTCTATTGCAAGGAAAGCTAGCCAGAAATTCACGTAGTAATTACTGAAATCTCTTCACAATCGGCGAGCACATCACGTAATAATTATATATAAAAAAAATGCAGTCGAACTGTGAATAGAATAGAATAGCGTTTTATTCCAAAGGCCGATGTGCAATATATATCGCCTCGGCGGGTACTGTACTTACAAGACTTATCCCGCGGGGTTATAGGTACATCATTCATGTCGGCAAAGTTGCAGCCAAAAGCTAGTAGCAAAGGGTTGATAAATTAATTAGGTATTATACACAATTAGTAACCACGCAGAAAATATTATATGTACTATTTTTATTTGATAGGTAGGTACCTATTATTATATTTTATCAGTAGGTACCTATGCTACTCTTGATTTGACTCACAAATGCACATCAGATGCTTTGCTAATATAAAAAAATTAGCACGGTGCTTAGCTTATTTTTTGCAATGTGGGACGGTCTGATAACAAAACAGAAAACAGGTATCTAGGTAATCGAATTATTGCGTCCGATGGAGTTGGTAGGCGGTCAAACTTTGCCGATCGCATGTAATATAAAGTTGACAGACAATTCTATTGATGTAGGTACCTAGACCTACCTACCTACCTAGCCAGAATATTTGCCGTAAAAGATGTTTTAGGTAGGTACCTACCTAAGTGGCTAAGTAAAGAAAGAAGTACCTAAAGGCTTTTAAATGACAGTTTCAGGTATATTCTATATTCTTTTGTCAGCATGTTAATTACGCTTTATAACGAATTATGTATATACTTTTGCTTTGTCAGTAGGTACCTGTATACTTATTTTTGAATGTTACCTAATGGTTGCGCGACAGTTCTTTCTTCTGTTCTATACTTCTGTAACCACCCATCGTTATATACCTATACCTACTCGTATGTTTCACATGTTTTTGTACCATGTAAATTATGTAATGTTAATTTATTAAATTATTATTAAATCAAGTTAGTTTATCAAGAGTGAATAGTACCTATATCTTCAAGATATTAAATTATTAGGTATTTTTAGGCTTCCGTACAGTTCCCTCTGTCAGCGGACTGTAACTCGTAAACCGTAATAGGTAGACAGTTGAAATGTTCACAGAGTATGTATTTCTTTTGCCGCTATAACAACAAATAATAAAAATTAAATTAAATTAAAAATAAAGGGGGCTCCCATACAGGGAATGGGAGTCGAAATAAAATTTTATTTTTTTACCCTGGCATGTGGGGTGTCGTTGTCTAGGACTCATTAAGTGGAGTTCAAATAAATTGCAGAAACGGGGAGCCATCAAAGTTGTGACCAAAACAAACGAGCATTTTTTCCCCATAAGTATACTTATATACTAATTTAGTACTCGTTCTTAGTTTCTTCTCCTAGTTTACCAAAGAACTCGGATATCTAAATATGTATCTAGTTTAAAAAAAAGTGATTTGGTCATATGTACGGAACCCTAAATGAGCGAGGCCCGACTCGCACTTGGCCGGTTTTTTTATTTTATTTAAAATACCATCCGCCAAGTTTCTTGCCGGTTTTTCACGGTTAAACCGGCATTCCGAAACATTTGACGATTCAAAAGCAATTTGTAAAAGTTTAAATTAAACATTTTAATAAACTTAAATATTTTATTTTGTTTGGCATTTTGTATTAATGACTGTTTCTTTTATTTAGTTGTACGTAGAAAGATACGCGAGAGAAAGAGAAGTGCCGGTATTAGGAAGAAATAAGTTTTTGGTGCCGCAAGAACTCACCATGTCACAGTTTCTTTACATCATACGGACGAAGATGAAACTCCGAGATTCCCAGGTAGATATCCATATTTGTCGCAAATATTAATTAGCCTAATGATGAATTTAATTAGCAATTAATAAAAATAACGTTATAGGTAGGTATGTGTCTATCGTTTAAAGGTCTCAATATACTTACTTGATTGATAACACATTATTGCTGTCGTACATCACGTGTTGATCCAACGTCTAACATTAGGTACTCATATGTATGGCCAAAATATATTAAAGAGGTGTAGATACAGTGTGTGGTAGGCGGTAGCTTTGTATTGGTATTAGTACGATGCGATCATGATAATGAGTTTATTCAGCCATTTTCTATTTCTGTCTTGCTCTCTTGTGTTACACTTGAGTTAAACAAAAAAAAGTCGTGTGGTGTCGTGGGACACCAGATATACGAAGTTATTATTATAAAAATATTAATTTCAAGTTCTATTCGAGGTACTTATAAAGATAACAATTATTCGGGTATACATTTTTTATCATGATTTTTTATCGATAAAAATCAAAATGACCCCAGGGAAGCCTAAATATTGATTTTATAAAATATTAAAATTATTTTATAAAATAAAAAATGAAAATAAAATTGCGCGCCCCCGGGTGCACTCGAACCACCAATCTTTCGGTTAACAGCCGCACGCGAGCCAATTACGCCACGGGAGCGATGCACAACTTGCTGAAATTATTATATAAGGTATTTTTAGGCCATCAAATAAAATCGTCGTTACAACTTTTGGTCTTAATTTTTAAGACCAAAAGTTGTAACGACACTTTCCGTCTAGCCCCCTTTCGTAACGCGCGATAAGGAACTTCGTTCCAAAAATAGAACATGGCGGCTTCTATCAATGGCGGCCCACTATTGAGCACAGGTCTTCTATCTTAAAATTAGAAGGGTTAAGCCCAATCTCATTGCCACTTGGTAGCGCCAGAGGAAATTTCTTCATTCATTCATTCATTTAACCCATCGTCGGCCCATCACTTGGCACAGATCAAGTTCGAATTGGCGGACTTCACACACCTTTAAGAACTTTATGGAGAACTCTCCAGGCATGCAGATTTCCTCACGATGTTCTCCTTGGACTTCCGAAGAACTTCAGAATTCGCAACTGCACAGTTGACGAAAGTCTTTCTTTTAAGTACCTTTAGTTCATTCAAGATGGAGTTGAAATTTCTTACGTAGGTAGGTAGGTAGGTTTCTTACGTACTTAGACCGAAAATTTTGACTGCGTTGCACCACCCCTAAAATGACCCATCTCACTCTGTCAGTATTGGAAATGTGCGAGAGACAGGTACTCAGTACTCGTTTTTTAATAACATAAGATTGTGTTCCTCAGGCGTTGTACCTCCTAGTAAACGACAAAGTGCTGGTGAGCCACAGTATGACGATGGCTCAAGCATACGAACAGTTCCGTGGCACTGATGGCTTCCTCCACATCACGTATGCCGCACAACAAGTTTTCGGCTGAAAATACTGGTAAGTTCGGTAAACTACTACACCAGCGGGAATGGGGATACTTTCTGTCTGCCCGTCTTAACATGTGTTGAATTATAATTAGGTTTGCTTTTGTTTTGTTTTGGTAGGTTTTAACAGTTTTAAAAGTTATTTGTTTGACGAATTTTTGTTTTACCGACCTATTATATTTTGTACATTGGGTTTTTACCTTTCAATAAAGATTTATTATATTATTATTATTATTAAAAGAGCAACCACCGAGTTTCTTGCTGGTTCTTCTCGGCAGGAAGGAATCTGTATTTCGTTTTACAAAATGCGGGTTTAACAGAAGATTGTCTAAAAGTTGCCGTTCAAAATCTTATTCATTTCGTGGCATTAGCGTTAAAGTAACCATAACAGCATTTAATTAGAACTCAATTTCGTGTATGCATTCATAAAAGGCGCGATACCTATTTGTATGCTTTGCTTGGTTACGCGGACGGCGGAACTAAAAGTTTATCGAGCCCCTAATAATAATGTCATTGAGTTTTTTCTGATGGCCGCAGTAGCCAGTATGCGCAAGAGTTTAGTGGAAGCATTGCATTTGCACGCCAAGTGCCGAACTTTAAATTTATGTACAATCCAATTGGTAGCATTACCTTGTAAGCAAGGAAAAACCCCAAAAATTGTAGGTCCTGAACTCGAAGGTTCTAATTGATAAAATTATATCAACATCTGCTAAATCTCAATTAAAGGCCAAACAGTCCTTGCGCTTATCTAAATTGCGGATGTTTTCTAAAATTAAAACAGAACAGCCAGTTTGATTGTATAAAAATAAATTAACCTTCAGAGATAGGTACATGCAGGATAGATAGATCTGCAGACTATCTCTTAATGAATACCTACTAAGAATACATTAGACAGGTTGTCAAACTTAATCTCTCGAATCGACAATTTTACTTGTCTGTTAAACACTAACAGGCCCTCAATTATACCTAGTGGGCACAAAAACACGTCTGTTTTTGCGCTTAGTTTTTCTTTTTAACTAACTCGCATTTCTCCCTACTCACGAAAAAATAAAAAATCAACCTGTGTACTTTGATAGGTCTGTTTGGGAAATAACCCAAAAATAAAATTGATAGTAGGTCAAAAATATAAAAATAAGTGTAGACACTGAAAGTAAACAGGAACAAATGTATGGAGAGGACGTCCGTTGGAAAAGAGATAGCGCAGTTTACATTCACTTTGTATATTATTATATTATAATACGACCCATATCGGCCCTATCAAGCTCACAGACGCCAATGAGGTTCTAGAAATATTGCTATTACTGTAATTTTCCGCTATGTGATTGATAAAGGCTTGAACTCAGGGCGGGAGAAAACCATAAACAATCTTTGTTTGTTGTGTCTATGGTAGTATTACTTTTAAACAAGTGTCACCCCCGACATGTGAATTTATGGCCGAACTATGTAGGTACTCTCGATCATCGGCTAATCTCTGTGGAGATTGTCCGCCGATACTAAAGTGGTTTGTTATTTAGGTAAGTATAGTTTATCAAACTGTCATAAAAATCCTTTCGGATTTCGAATGAGTTTGTAGCTCATCCTATATCCGTAAAGATATGATCAGTGCAAAAAATTTCGACATGTTGCCATGGAAATAAACCAAACGGTTTCATTTGATAGATATATATATGCAAAAAATTTCGACATGTTGCCATGGAAATAAACCAAATGGTTTCATTTGATAGATATAGATATCCCTTTATTATAATTCGTTATCTGAAAGGGTGACTGCCCCCATACCGACATAGCAACCGGAAAAATTAAGTAACACTATCCTATCTCGTAACAATAGAAGTCCTAGCGCTGTTTCACTGTTTCCATAATAACGTGTGCGGAAACTGATACCGCGTCTGTTGACCCCATTGGTCTGGAATGAGACTAACCTTGAATTGTTTCATTGTAACTTAGACACCTACCTTTTTGTATAAAGCTTGTACGACAATAGTGCAAGTGCAAATATTTGTCGTTAGTTGTCTTAAAAGGTAAATAAGTGGTTTCTCGCAGAAAGGCGTAAGCGACTCGCTAAGTACAGTGATTTGTTTATCTTTTAATACGGCTAAGAAAAAATAGATAATATTTAAATTATAAGTAAATAGATTAGAAAATAAATAGATAGAAGAATTAGATAAGTATGTATAGCAAAATAAGATGAACACAGAAATTACATTTTATAGGTACGAGAACCTTAGGCACACAAAGATGGTTTTATATAAACAAATGCTTGTGTAATATAGGTAATCCTATTGAATGCAAAATCTTATATATAAAATTCTCGTGTCACAATGTTAGTTACCTTACTCCTCCGAAACGGCTGGTCCGATTTTTATGAAATTTTGTGCGCATATCGGGTAGGTCTGAGATTTTTGAGAATCGGCCAACATCTATTTTTCATACCCCTAAATGATAAGGGTGACCAACCACTAAATATTTTTGCTGGCGGTACAAGTTCGCTGGGTCAGCTAGTTCAAGAGTATAAAATATCTTGTATTGATGTGCAAGTAAGACATGCGAGATAATATATTATGTTAGTAACTTCCTAAAAAGATAGATTCATTGAAACGTCTTTATCTTCAAACTTGCAGGAAACTATTTACTAAAATATTTTCTATTTGTTTATCACTTATTGCAGCAAACTCATTTCTTTTAATGCACGAAAAGGTAGCATAATATTATAATCTTTTCCTTATCGTTTATACATTTTAATAAGAATACGTATTTATTAAAGCTCAAGGTATAGGTACTGCGGTAGAGCCTATGCGGTAAAGTATAGGTTCTAAAATGCTTCCTCAAACTAAACTTCATTTCCACTACATAATGTACCTTACGTGAAAAGCGAAATGAAAAAGACGCTCCACTGCGCGTGTCTTTCCATCGATCTTTTTCTTTTATTGAAATTATTATTTTTTAGAAATACTTATGTATGTACGTTACGAACATGGTTACGAAGTGGATATAACATTCAAATTAGGTACTTTGAATTATTTTGAAAAAAGAGCGCGCGTAACTTCGATTATAACGCAGTGTGCCGCAGCCTAATAAAACTTATTAACAATTTCACATTAGGGATCTTTCACCATTGTCGAGTAATGTAACCATTAGACCTAGGAATAAATCGACGTTCTGAGTTTTTAACAGTTTTAGTAAGTTGCCAAAACACTA
The DNA here is from genome assembly GCA_029955525.1 of Oeneis ivallda. NCBI lineage: Eukaryota > Metazoa > Arthropoda > Insecta > Lepidoptera > Nymphalidae > Oeneis > Oeneis ivallda. The sequence goes on from JARPMR010000022.1 coordinate 11,433,894, forward strand.
GCCTGTGTCAAAACGATTCATCCGTTTCATTTGGCGATTGAAAAGGTAGGCCAAAGACACCATACCTATAACTGTATTGCGCCTAGGGCCTATGGTATAAAGTATAAATAGTTGTTGCTTTACAGTATAGGCTTTTTCTATATTTCGCGTTAACATGGTAACCCTATCTCAGGGTAATATTCCACCGAGCGTCGATATTTTAATTTATGTCACAATAATAACTTTATCTCGGCCCGAGCACAAACAATACTCCGAAGAGCGGGGCCTATAGATAAAAGTCGATTTATGTCCTTTCTTACCGTCCATCACCCCCCCAGGACTTAATGTCTTGGTGATTTATGCTTGTATGGGTGCAGAATGTTCCTTTATCGCAAACTAGCTGATGCCCGCGACTTCGTCCGCGTGGAAATAGTTTTTAAATCCCTCGGGAATTCTTTGATTTTCCGGGATAAAAAGTATGCCTATGTCACTCTCCAGGTCCTCAACTATACACATGCAAAAAATCACGTCGATTCGTAGCCCTGTTGCGGCGTGATTGAAGGACAAACCAACAAACAAACACACTTTCGCATTTATAATATTAGTAAGGATGGAACAACTGTTCGAAGCTCAAAGTAATAATGAACGGTGATAATAAATCCCTCCCTATTATGCTTTTGTACCAACATGCACGCAGCACGAATAATTTTCTAACGTATTGTACTAATGCCCGTTATCACCAACGTTCCCTAACTTTTACGGGCTACCAAAGACTACAGTGTAGAAAGGGAGACGGGCTACCTAAGCTTATGTGACGCTTTGTGGCAATTTCGTTTTCAAGGACCTTTAGGGAACACCTACAAGTGGAAATGACATTGGGTAGGGAGTTGTAATTAGGGGCCTATAATACCTACTTAGGGGATGATTTAGGTTTGGTTGGTGATGATGATGAAAAATAAAATAGGGCGTTAGTTAAGATTTTCCAGTTAAAGCGCCAATAAAATTTCTAACTTGCTCTATTTTCTGTTTTGTTTGTTAAGGTGGAAGACACAGTTCTGCCCGCGAAATTCAAATTTAATTTGGTTTTTCGCAATTTGTAAACTAATACGACAAAGTAGGCTTATGGCATTCTAATTGCGACAATGGCAGTATCATCTTCACAGGTTTATATAAAAAAAATCTTTACTTGAAAGTGTCCAGTCCAGTTTAAGAAATTAATCAAAATATCGACTAATTTGTGAGTAACTCACGTCCAACTCAGTATTTTGATTAATTTCTTAAACTGGTCACTTGCAAGTAAAGATTTTTATGTAAACTCGTGAAGATGATAATTCTACTGGCGCAATTAGAATGCCATTAGCCTAGTTTGTCGTATTAGTGTACAAATTGCGAAAAACCAAATTAAATTTGAATTTCGCGGGCAGACCCGTGTCTTCCACCTTAAGCGCCAATAAAATTTCTAACATGCTCTATTTTCTGTTTTGTTTGTTAACAAAAACTAAATTTTTTTTCTTTTTTTACAGGTATATCTGCTTGTGCATGAGAAACTGGCATTTAATGAAACAAAACCAATTTAAAGACTGATAGTATTCTATTCTATGTGATACATTCTAGTTTAGGATTTAAATTACTTATGAGTTCTGTCTGGCTTCCCTTACTGAATGTATTTAGACCTGTAGCAAAATATTATTCTTTTAAAGTTTAACGACATTCTTATTACGCGATTGAATTTTATTTTATGGAATAGATTTATTAATACTTGCTTGTTATTATTATTAGTCATACTTATTAATTTCTAAATTTTAGTGTTAAGTAATTATAATTAAAACAAAGTTCTAAGGACATTATATAATGATCTCAAAAATCATTTAAAATATTGGTGTTTTTATCCTTACTTTAATTTAGGGTGTTTAAATGTAATAGGTACCTAATATATTTAAGTTATAGTGTTCAAAAACTTAATATAATTGAAATGGTTTACGTTTAAATAATAAAAATCTCGTGTAAGTCAATAAACGCTTTAATGAAATAGTTTCTTAGTTTAGTTAATTAGTACAGATAATAATTTTAATAAATGATTTACCGCTCTATGGATTGTTTCATTTGTCTATGGTCACTCGGCGGGCGATATGTTTTGTGCCGCCGCGACGAGCGTATCGTGAATATCCTTGGCGTATGAGATTTGAAGTCGAACGGTGTTCAAGTATTGAGGGTAGCTGAGAGTCGTTTCCTGAAATAATATAAAACGCTGAAGATTTATCATCCTTGATATACTAGAAGATACATCCTAGAATTTCAATTGACAGCCCTTCTAATTTTATAAATGCAGAAGTGTGTCTGTTAGTAGGTTTGTCCATCAATCACGCAGCAACAGAGCAACGGATCGACGTGATTTTTTGCATGGGTATAGTTGGGAACCTGTAGTAACATAGATTACGTATTATCCCTGGTCCCTGAATAAAAAAAACAGAAAATACCCGCATGATAAAGATACCTTTTTAGGTACTATATTAACTGTAGTTTTTTCTACACAGTTTGGCACATGCAAAAGCCGCAATGTTTAATTATTAATATCGATAACTTTATAATATCAGACGTCATAATTTCAATTACCTACAAAAGGGCATCGATCATACTATCGATCGATCGATAATAACTGATCTAATGTGGGCGGACCTCAAGGGCACGCAACTGACCGTCCTAACATTCTACGCAAGTCGAAAACAATCCGCGGAAGCCTTGAGATGCATGATAACATTTATTGCAATATTTTACAAGCAGCTCAAGGAAAACAGTTACTTTGTATCGGTGCTATATTTAGACTACGTAAAGTAAATATGTAACATTTTTAATAAGGCCCTAATGACCTTTCAGAGTCATTAAGGGAATGAAAAAGCTCTTAGGTGCATCATCTGGGAGCTAGGCACTGCCCAGCGTAATGATGACCTTTAATTTGTATGATGACCTTTGACAAAATCACAAAAGCTACAAAATAAAAAAATTAAAAATCACACGACTAATAAAAATACAGCCCAGAACTACTTAGTACTTAGTTAATAAACTGACCTAAGTGAATCTGCAGTGTAAAAAATCATATTATTTTAAAGCATTTAAAAATGTATGTGCAACCGCGTTTACCCGAAAGATAACCTTTATTTACGGTACTGCAATTGCAGTATTATATGCTGTTAAACCTAGAGTTCCTCCACACATTTTACTTTAGTGAAAAAATCACAGGTTTTGTCTGCAAATAATGAGTGATTTGTGGCAGGTAAGTATACCTACTCTGAAAGGAACAAAAGTAACATGTAGGTATAAAAGCCCCACATAGCGTAAATGCATCGACAGCTAAGGCGTCCGGATCTTGTTGTCAAGGCACGGATTTTTTAAATTTAGTATTGTTATTCAAGCAAAAACGGACTTAAAGCCTAGCTTTGTAAATTAATTAGGTATATTGAGGATGAAGCAAAGAAATATAATAAGTGATCAAACGAACTTTTCTTTCCCCCACTCTTATATTTTTGCAAATCTACAAATTATTTTTCTGTTTTTGCATTGCATGTATTTTATGCGTAAACTGTAATTTTTATGAGAGCTCAATCTTACTCTATGATTTAAAGTTACCTGTGTTGAGGATCCCGAGTCCAATCTCGACGGGATAACTGTGAGAGGCAAATAATGCGCCGCGGATTGTGCTTGCTGTATGCAGGTTATGGCTGTCCTCTGTGAAACAATGATACATAAATCTATTAAAAATGCGCATAATAAATCGTCGGTGGGCGTGGTTAAAGTGCTTGCTATTTCAACAAGCATCGGGTGAACAAGGTTTAAGACTGAAATTCCACGGCGCGGTTCGGCGCCCGCGCCCGCAGCGGTTGCGGGCCCGCGGCCACCGTAGAATGCAGATTTATATGGAAAATGAAGTTTCAATTTCCACAGCGCGATTTGCGCTCGCGGCGGGCGCAGTCTAGCGGCACCGCAACAGCTGCGGGCGCGGGTGCGGGTGCGAACCGCGCCGTGGAAACCCAGCCTAACTCTCGTCTAAAAGAAAGAAAGAATGAAAGAAAAAGAGTTTATTTGGGCACACATCAATCAATAAATAAATAATAATATATTTATGATTACTTATTTATTGATTGATGTATGCCCAAATAAACTCTTTATTATAAAAAAATAATCACAAATGCAATTTAACAATTTAGCGCCGATTTCACCGACGTCGAGTGACGTTTAACCGAGGAATAAATTAGGCGTTCTAACAGTTTTTGTATTGAAAATATGTACTGTCAAAATATACCTAAAATTCACGCCCGGATAAGACTTATTTTACGTTGGTGAAATCGGCCCTTAGTATTTTAATGTATTTCATATACCAATAATAAATACACTTAGGCTATTTCTACGAAATCTATGGTGTGGAGTCCCAAACTGGACTCGGCATTTGCTATGCCTGTGGTAGGAACACAAGCACAGCGCTGGTAATCAAAAGTCTGGAAGTTTCGGACTAGTACAGAAGATGTGAGACTAAGTGAAACAAACGCGCGAAAAACATGTTATACACATTATTAAGTAATTCAGTAGTAGGTATGCTAGCTTTTGATTTTCCGAAATAAAAATAACGTACACCCCCATTACTCCAACCAAGTCTGAGTAGTGGTTAACCTCTGTGCCAAAAGAGTAGTTGAGGTGTAAAGTAGTAACAAGCAATCTGTTTCGGATTTATCCAACACCAAAATTATTAGTATGGATACTTTTTATTGCATTAAAAATCTGTGCTTTACGATAATCATACTTGATCGCAAGCAATGATGAGTTTAGAGCGCGCTTGCTTAGAAGATTCCTATTCAATCTTGCTCTGAAGATACTCAATTTACACGGGCGAAGCAAGAACGTTCCAGATTAGCATCAGAATTTTTAAGTACTTATTTTCCATAAAGTTCTTACAATCTTTTCCTCTTTAGATAACAAATTCTGTGCTACAAATTTTAAAGTTGTTTACTTAAAGTTATACAGATACATTTGAGTAAACAAACGTATCAATCGAGGAATAAATAAAGTAGAAAAATGCATTAACGTAATCATACGACTCGTAACGTCATAGTGTAACTATGGAGGATGTAAAGTAACATAAAGTTGGTTGCATACTTGGAGTGCGTTTGAGTTGAATGGGAAAAAATACGCAACTTTTTTAGCTGGAAGATTCCTACTTGAAGTATGTGATAGGGGGAAACTCTGCCGGCCAAAAAAGCGGTTTGCGTAATTTTTTTCAGAAAGAATAAGAAATTTTCTATAGAATGTACTGCAAAAAAATCAACATCCACGATGACGGTAACTGTATTTTGAATTTTTGAAAAAATATTCTTTTACTTATATAATTTTTTGGCTTTTCAAAAAATCAATATCCACGATGACGGTAACTCTATTTTGAATTTTTGAAAAAAATATTCTTTTGTAATTTTTCGGCTTTTCAAATTCAGGCATACCGATGTTTATAACTATCAATTCGAATACAAAATTTTCGAAACCGCATGAGGGGACTTTCAATGTTACCTGCTCCCGGTATAGAAAGAACGCTTGCGGGGCTAAACCGGGTGAAATACAATAACACCGTTCTGAAAGCACTACTACACTACTCAGTCTTTGAATTAATTTAACCAAACAATAAGTAGTTACTGAATTTACGAGATAGATCTTAATGTGAACTAAGCTTTAACCATTAAGAGTACATTGCTTGTTATTGCTCACAGATTGATAAGGTGTCATGCAAAGACATCAGAGATAAGGCATCCAATAAGTTATCCTATTGGTTGCCAGGTCAATAAGTTAATTGTTGCTCTTAGATGCATTCACGCATACATGTTTACTTACTGGATAAGCGTTACATAGTAATGAGGTAGGTACTTTCATTACAAAACTATGAATAATTATTTATTGCATGGCCTATGCAAAAATCCTTTAAATTACTAGCTGATGCCCGTGACTTCGCTGCACCGCACCGCGTCTACGTCACGTACATGTCAATCCAGCCCCCGATTATCTAAAAGTTGCCGATCAAAATCTTATTCATTTCATGGCATTAGTGTTAAAGTAAAAAAAACCATAACAGCATTAAATTAGAGATCAATTTCGTGCAAATCTCATATGTTTAGGTATGTACCATACGCTCCATAACGCTCCATGATATAATCGGTTGTACTGAATTTGTGACTTTAAATCAATACAGGCAAGGAATATTTAACTTTGACGCTAATGCCATGAAATGAATAAGATTTTGATCGGCAATTTTTAGACAATCGCACCTCTGCTCTGGTCCTCAACTATACTCATGCAAAAAAAACACGTCGATCCGTATATATAGCTGTTGCAGCGTGATTGAAGGACAAACTAACAAACAAACAGTTTCACATTTTTTATAATATAAGTAAGATCATAATTGTTGAGCTTAAGGCTGAGATCGATCTCTGGCTCTACTCAAGACTTAAGATAGAGTTAAAATGAGACACAAATATGTCCCGACATAAATCTGTCTCGTTTTGACTCAGTCTTGAGTCTGAGCTGAGTGAAAGTGCCATCGAGTCTAAATGAGTCGAAATTTCTACTCTTATGGGGAGGCCACGAGATCACAGAGCGTTTTGCATCTGCAAGGAGCTTAGGAACAAAAATGAGGCTGGGCTAGGAGTACCTACCGCTTTTGCGGTGCAATATGCAAGAGATGCATTATGTAATTAACAAAACGTGTTCATAACCCTGAGCAATGTACTATATAATTATGATTTAGTTAAATAAGTATGTTAGCAGCTAAGCAGGTAATATATTATTAGTTAGGAGTAATTAGTAAGTAAGTACCTAATTGTTTTAGCACTTAGTTATTAGTTAAGTAATTATATTCTTCTAGTTTTTAAGCTTGTTGGATAATTAATACCAACAGGTTTACTAGTTTTACTACTGAAAAAAAAAGCATGCACGTCAAAGTGATATCTCTTCTAATTTCTAATTTCTCGTTCGACGAATCCATGTGTGCAACCATGTTAGTGTCGATAGAGATATAGAGATAAATGATAATACGAGAAAAGGCGTCGACAAAATTTTCTCTCGCGTGCATGTTAGGTGTGCAGGTAAGATCCAAAGCAGTCAAGGGTCATCAAATAAAAAAACTACTAAAGGATCTCAGCATTGAGCCACAACCACATCCAGTGATTGCAGCATCCAGACTTAGTATTGCAACCCAATATCCATCACATAACACAACTGGCTACACAACAACTATTTGTTGCAATCAAACTTTGTATACTTAACTGTAAGCATCTACTTTGTGTATAAGCTTGTGCAATCAGGGTTGTGACCATGATAACACGTTCATGCTAGCAACGTATATATACGTAACATATTGGCAGGGTTGCTGAGGCACAACTTATCACGTCCAGCGAAAACTTGGTTTATTGAGCACAACGTTGTGGTGCGGCGTCTGGCCATACTAATAGCTAAGAGCAGGGTTGCTGTGCCACGACATAGCGAAATCTCAAAATTCTAATGCTACATCGCACCAATTTTTTTGGCATCTTTGATGGCTCTCTGTTCCAGTACTGTTTGCGACGTCACTATACGTTAATTTGTGAGGCCAGTGCAATACTATAACTGATTTTACTAATTTTTAATTTGTTGATTTTGCTATTAGCAAAAAGGTCACTCAACGCCGCTCCTATTTGTATGAAAAAAAGATGTGCGAAATCACACTGAGCTACATTTTTGATATGCTCACATGAACGTGATAACTGGTTATAGTCCAGGTTCCCTAGTAAATTATTTACCACTGATTACTATCAAGCTAATTTTCGGTGAGTAGCTTCATTATTATGAGATGCCCAACTTTTGCTCTTACAAAAATTCTCGATTGTGGTAGCTAACAGTGGTAGCAGGGATAGAATATTTTGATTTGATGATTCCCAAAAACGTACCACGCAATTTGTAGGACAATGTGGCTGTTAAATTATATAGATATTAACTAAGCAACAGTGAAAAAATCAGATAGTTAGTAATCATTTTTGATGACTTCGATATTGATACTAACTAACTAAAGTTCGGCCGTTCAGAGAATGCGTTCCTGACACCTGTCAGTTAGTCACGACAACTGTCACAAAATTATAACATTAATTGATTATTGATATAATAATGTTGTTTTAATGCTCATCAATTGTTAAAACGGTAAACAACCAGCAATAATATTTTTATCGTAACTGCAACGCCATTACAAAGTTACGTCGTCAGTTCAATCGCGACGTGTCAGGAACGCATTCTCTGAACGGCCGTAGTTTAATAATGAAGCTACTCACCAAAAATTAGCTTGATAGTAATCAGTGGTAAATAATGTACTAGGGAACCTGGACTATTATGGTTGTAGATGCACAGGGTGTGAAATCCCTTAGTTGGCTATTATCTGCTAAATTCAACTACAAAGAAAACTTACTAGATGTAGTTCCATTTGATCACAAAGTGAGAAAAATTCCTCTAAATTCTTGTCAAATCTTGGTACAGGATTATCCATGCCTTTCCTGCAATAATAATATAATTATTTATTGTATATAAAAATACAGTGCAGTGATAGCCTAGTGGTTAGGACTGTGGTCTCCTATTCGGGGGGTCGCAGGTTCGATCCTGGGTACACACCTCTGACTTTTCGGAGTCAAGTGCATTTAAGCAATTAACTATCACTTGCTTCAACGGTGAAGGAAAACATCGTGAGGAAACCTACACACCTGAGAGTTCTCCATAATGTTCTCGAAGATGTGTGAAGTCCTCCAATTCGCATTGGGCCAGTGTGGTGGACTATGGCCTATAACCCTTCTCTGAGAGGAGACCTCGCTCAGTAGTGAGCAGATGATGGGTTGATAATGATGATGATGAATGATAAAAAAAAGGTTTCATTTTCTATGTATAATAAGGTATTTTCTTTCTTAGAGAGTTAAAACTGTTTTACTATTGTTTTTGGCACTTGCATGGAATATTTAGTAGTACCATGAATATATATGGCACACAAGTGAAAAGTAAATAAAGAGGTTGCATCACTATAATATATATATGTCGGAGATTAAAATCAAAATGGCCATTATTTAAAGCGCCATCTGTTATGAAATAATTGTACTAGTTTATTAAGTCACTCAATTGACTCGAAAGCGACATCTATATCGAATTCGGGTATTGTTTGTACAAGTTTATTAAGTCACTCAAGTGACTCGAAAGCGCCCTCTATAGGCGATCTGTTGTATATTGACAATAGATAGTAGCGCCATCTAGTTCCGGTAGTCTTGTAGCGTTGATTTCATTGGTCGTTGAGCATTACGTCATGCTCCCCACTCGTTCAGTGCATAAAAAGGAGACGTACGGCGTTAACGGGCATTCTGGTAGCATTCGGCTTTCTGCAGTCAGCGTTGCTCATTCGGCATTCTGCGTTGTGCATTCTGTGTTCGGCGTTAGGCATTCTGATTCGGTCTAGGGTCTTCAGTAGAGTGATTATGAGTTTGTTGTCGGAGTGTTGCTCGCTGCATAGTGGTTGCTAGGCTCGCCGATATGGCGGTAGACTTTTGGTTATGGCGTTGGTGCCATGGTTGGTTCTGGTTGCGATGCATTTGTGATCTGAAGTGATTTATAGTGTAATTGGTGAGGCTGCGGAAAGGTTGATCAGTCATCAGTCGTTGTGGAGTGAGTGAGTGAGTGCTGATTTGGTTATTTGGTGAGTTTGTTGGAATGTATTTGCGATGTTAACGAGTTACTATTCTTTGCCTAGTGATGGGCCATGAGCGAGTTAGACAGGAGTTTTGCTTAGGGTCTTCTCTTGGTGGAGACGGGCAGCTATTGGGGATGGTGGAGGCTGCGCCTAGGCTAGAGTAGTTAGCCGGATTTGTCTAGTTAGACATGGAAATGTTGGGTTCCATGCTTGTCACGTAAAGATTACAATGTACCTCCGTTGTGGATAATTATTATCATTGAGAGAAGATGATTGCTGAGAATGATGTTCTGTTCTGAGATAGTGTGTGATTGCCTTTATTAGACGCTCGGATAGGAGCAAGTTTCGACATCAGAAGTGGGATAAAGAACTTCATGCCCACGATAAAGAACTTCATGCCCACGATAAAGAACTTCATGCCCACGATATAGAACTTCATGCCCACTGTAGAATTCCATGCCCACGTTAGAATTTCATGTCTACGTAAGTGGTTCTTCTGTAGATTTTTGATTCGAAGTTGATTGATGTTGAATCCAGGAGTTTGACGATTTGCTGTTGTGTAAAGTGCATTTTTTTTTTTTTTTTTTTTTTGACTGCAGTAGAGTCTACTAACGAACGTTCTTGGCAGGATGCCCTTGGTGATATTCAGTTGGCCTTGAATTCCACTATGAACCGTGTCACTAAAGCGAGTCCGCTCGAGTTATTGGTAGGAAAAGTTGCTCGACCGCTTCATTTAATGACTGTAGATGATGACGGTGACGATAATAATAGTCAATAAATTTTTTTTTCTCTCTTTTTTTCTTTTTTTTTTTTTTGGTTTCACTTTTCACACTGATTGAATGCCCGAAGGATTGGGCGTTGTATGTTTGTGACAGTACCAGTTGCACCGGAGCATGTAATAGGTGTTTCTCTATCCTTGTAAGGAGAGCACTTACGCGGCTGAGATGGATAGCTTCTGCGTACGAGTCACACTGCCGATGGACTGGCAAAACTTATAGCCGAAGGACTGGCTACTGCCGATGGACTGGCGAAGCTTATAGCCGAAGGACTGGCTACTGCCGATGGACTGGCAAAACTTATAGCCGATGGACTGGCTACTGCCGATGGACTGGCAAAACTTATAGCCGATGGACTGGCTACTGCCGACGGACTGGCAATTTGTGTTCAAAGTGATCCCTTTTATGATTGGTGTTCATGATATTTAAAGAAATACTAAGACCTTTTGTTGTAATAACTTTGTTGATCGTGGCATCTTTATTGTTTGTCACAATATTTTAAAAACATTGAAATGAAATGTTAGAATTGAGATTTTATGATGTCTTTCATGTGAAACAAATGTAAACTCCTCATTGATAAGATCTTATGGCAGGATAGCCGAACAGATTACCTTCCAATAATTTTTTTTTGTTTGCAGATCAGTCACACGCGGACGTGTGATGGTCATGATGGCCGTGTCGGAGATTAAAATCAAAATGGCCATTATTTAAAGCGCCATCTGTTATGAAATAATTGTACTAGTTTATTAAGTCACTCAATTGACTCGAAAGCGACATCTATATCGAATTCGGGTATTGTTTGTACAAGTTTATTAAGTCACTCAAGTGACTCGAAAGCGCCCTCTATAGGCGATCTGTTGTATATTGACAATAGATAGTAGCGCCATCTAGTTCCGGTAGTCTTGTAGCGTTGATTTCATTGGTCGTTGAGCATTACGTCATGCTCCCCACTCGTTCAGTGCATAAAAAGGAGACGTACGGCGTTAACGGGCATTCTGGTAGCATTCGGCTTTCTGCAGTCAGCGTTGCTCATTCGGCATTCTGCGTTGTGCATTCTGTGTTCGGCGTTAGGCATTCTGATTCGGTCTAGGGTCTTCAGTAGAGTGATTATGAGTTTGTTGTCGGAGTGTTGCTCGCTGCATAGTGGTTGCTAGGCTCGCCGATATGGCGGTAGACTTTTGGTTATGGCGTTGGTGCCATGGTTGGTTCTGGTTGCGATGCATTTGTGATCTGAAGTGATTTATAGTGTAATTGGTGAGGCTGCGGAAAGGTTGATCAGTCATCAGTCGTTGTGGAGTGAGTGAGTGAGTGCTGATTTGGTTATTTGGTGAGTTTGTTGGAATGTATTTGCGATGTTAACGAGTTACTATTCTTTGCCTAGTGATGGGCCATGAGCGAGTTAGACAGGAGTTTTGCTTAGGGTCTTCTCTTGGTGGAGACGGGCAGCTATTGGGGATGGTGGAGGCTGCGCCTAGGCTAGAGTAGTTAGCCGGATTTGTCTAGTTAGACATGGAAATGTTGGGTTCCATGCTTGTCACGTAAAGATTACAATGTACCTCCGTTGTGGATAATTATTATCATTGAGAGAAGATGATTGCTGAGAATGATGTTCTGTTCTGAGATAGTGTGTGATTGCCTTTATTAGACGCTCGGATAGGAGCAAGTTTCGACATATACTTACTGAGTATTTGAATCCACATTGTAGTTTTGATGTAAAATTTGAGCAGCTGACTTCAATGTCATCTGAAACATTTTCATTAATGAAATGAAACACATGCTATTGCTTCATATTATATTCATTAACTAGCTGATGCCCGCGACTTCGTCCGTGTGGATTTCATTTTTAAAATCCCGCGGGAACTCTTTGATTTTCCCGGATAAAATTTAGCCTTTGTCACTCTCCAGGTTCTCAACTATACCCATGCAAAAAATCACGTCGATCCGTAGCTTTTTTGCTACTTGATTGAAAAACAAACCAACATACAAACACACTTTCGCATTTATAATATTAAAAAGTATCCTATGTCCGTCTCCTGGTTCTAAGCTACCTCCCTACCAATTTTCAGCCAAATCGGTTCAGCCGTTCTTGAGTTATAAATAGTGTAACTAACACGACTTTCTTTTATATATTATATAAGATGTACATATTAACAGGTTTCAACCCAAACAGATATTTATTGTATTTGCAAAATTTGTACTTGAGCATATTGAAACCATGGAGAAAATGGGTTGCAATTTGGATTGCATAGCTGACTGACAGAGAGACCACTTACTTGATCACAATAAGGACTATCTTGGAGAGCTTTACTTGCTCTCCAAGGCAATAGTTCGGAGCACCAACAAATTCACAACAGTTTTAATTCACAGCTATCATGCATGCAGCATATTTGCGATACTACTTGCTACTTCATGTTTAGTGTGGTGAGAAAGCATCATTGACCCCATTTGGTATTATAAGATGAGTGGCTGACTGACTAAGCCTAAGCTGACTGACTACCTGACTGACCCTAAGCTGACATTCTAAGTTGTTATCATTAAAATCTTTAACCTAAGAATTAAAATGTTCTAGTTGTGTCAAATGCAAAACTATCTTGGAACCCACTAGATTATCATCTGAAAATCTCCCTTAATATATTGTAATTAATGAAAAGGGGCCACAACCTTCAACAATGAGGAATATGTCACAGAGCCTCAATAGCCCAATGGTTAAAGGTGCGGACTGAAAACTGAAAGGTCGCAGGTTCGAATCCCACCCGTTGCACTATTGTCGTACCCACTCCTAGCACAAGCTTTCCTCTTAGTTGGAGGGGATAGGAAGGATATTAGTCAACTTCAATTTGACGAACATTCTTCACAAGTAAGGCTTAAGATTCTATACTCACAGGCAACGATTCGCGTAAGGAACCCATTAATGTCTTGACTTTGGATATATTATCCATTTTATCCTGCTGCGTCTGTTGTTGGGGCATTGCTTGTTGTACTTGCATTTGCTGCGGCGACGGGACCGGAACTAAGGACACCGACATAGGCATGCCCACGTTGGGATTCGCCCCGACGGGGTTCATGGGTACGTGCATGTTCATTTGATTCATGTTTGTTCAATTCAAGAGTCACGGCTGTAAAATGTATTCCAAATGTCGCATAAAAAGGAGAATATTCAGAGATTTATAATCTTTTCTTAAAAACTAAATTTTTTTTTTATTTTACTCTTAAATTTTACATTTACTGAAGACTAGTAAAGAATAGATGATTAGTTGACAAAACAAACCAAAACAAACAATTAGTGATGTACCCCGGTTTAAGAAAAACCCTAGAAAACCTGTTTTTGGAAAAACAGATAAAAACCGGTTTTTGTTTATTAAAACTAAATTACTTTTGGATAGAAGTGATGATTCGATACAAGTAAATACAAGAAATAGAAATTCTTTATTTGCTTAATGTGTGTTTACATAGGATGTTAATTGCTAAAAAAAGTTCAACACATTAGCCGTAGCGGCGTACAAATACTTTGTCATATCGACATACAATAGAAATTCTACACATTCCAATACAATAGAAATATACATTTGAACTACTTAATAATAATAATTATAGGCATACATAACTTACAAATATTAAAATGTCAAGATTTTAAATTGTCAGAAACAAAAAAAAAAAAAAAAATTAGGAACACTTTTTATCATGCTGGAAATATTCTTCTAAAGAGTAAAAGTTTTTTCCCTGCAGCCATTTCCTCAGCCCCTGCGCAAACTGTTTCATTGGAAGTGATTGTGTAGCATATGGTAATTTATTAAAGATTTTAACTGCCATGGCGTAACAACTCCTGTTATATAGTGCTGTCCGTGGCGCTCTTGTAAGCACCAGTTTATTCGGAAATCTTAATGATCGAGTTCGAGTTGTTTCGCACATGGCCTGGAAAATATGTTTATTTAATTTGACAAATTTTGAAATTTCTAAGATGTACATGCATGGAAGCGGCAATATTTTAAGTTTTAGAAAGGCCGGCTTACATGAATCATAGGGTGCCATGCTTAGAATTGCTCTTAGACATTTTTTTTGTACAATGAATACTTTATTAACGCTTGTTGAATTTCCCCAAATAACAAGTCCATAGCGGAGTACAGAAGATACATATCCATGGTACGCTGTAAGAGCTGTTCGAGTACTAGTTGTAAGGCTTAATCTGCGTAGTACATACACGAATCTGTTTAACCTATTGCATATGTTGCTGACATGGCTTTTCCAAGAGCAATGTTCGTCTATTTGTATACCTAGAAATTTACATTCTTCTACTTCATTGATCTTTTCCCCTTTATAGTTAATATTAAGATTAGCACGTCTTTTGTTATAATTTCTAAATTGAATAAAGTTCGTTTTATTTATATTGATATGTAAATTATTGCTTTCTAACCATTCTATTATTAGTTTTATAGTATTAAACTACTCAATACTATTGTTTCAATAGCGAGAACTTTTTGTATCGAACCTATTGGTGTAGCAGAGTAGTGGTGTAAGTTTAACTGGTCAACACAGATTTGGAATATAAAATAGATTTATTTTATACCAGCATAAATCTGAGTTTTGTGAGGGCTCGCGTAGTTTTTCTAACGGGTAATACGTTCTGTTGCAGCGATGTTAACTCTTTGGTTTTCTAACAGATGGCATGAGAAGTACAATAACATTCTATCCAATAAATACAAAATTGTTAATGTTAATTTTTTTAATGGTTATACAATTATATATTTTTTGACAGATAGCATAGTGATAGTTTTTCAGTAAAGTGTACCACAAAAACGCTCAGGTTGTGGGATACTGACACATTTAAGTCATGATTGAAATTATTTAATAAACAATGCTAGCATCCAAATCTTCATCCGTATCCACATCCTTACCTACATCCGCATCCTCAAAGAGATTTTCTTAAATACTTATGCTCATTCAATTCACACCCTCGTCCGCAAAAGAAAATCCGTTAAAAAGTTAAATTACTATGTTAAGGGCGCTATGACGGGACTGCTACGATTTCCAAGCTCAATAACTTAGAATTCTTAAAGATGGGAGGAAAAATTATAGACCATTACATAAATCAACTGCTTAGGTATAATTCTTGGGCATAAAAAAACCGTTTTTATGAATAAATACCCAAAAATACAACGTTTGTCAGACCGTGATTAGACACATTTTCGTAAAAAGGGTTGTGTTTGTAGCTTTATAGCATTTAAAATACAACGTTTATTTTAAATTTAAAAATCCTAAACGCACTATGCAGTCCTTGTCTTTAAAATTGTATAACAAGTTTTATTCGATTTCGTTCAGGAAGAGGTTAAAAAAAATTACACAAGCGTCACTATTTTCTGCTGTGCTTAGAGCTCTCTAGCATTAAAAATACAACTTTAATTTTTGATTTAAAAATTTTAAGTGCACCAAGAAGTCTGTCTTTAAAATTTGTATTAAAGTTTTATCAAATTTTGTGAACAAAGAGCTTAAAAAAATTCACAAGTGTCGCCTAATGTTGTATTTTTCTCTGTCGTGTTTATGGCTCAATAGCATTTCAAATATAATTTTATTTTTTGATTTAATAATCTTAAATACATAAAGCGGTCTTTATCTTTAATCGGTGGGCGTATTTAATAAAAATTTCGTGCACGAATAGCTTAAAAAAATTACACAACCGTCGCCAAATATTGTCCTTTTCTCTGTTGTGTTTATAGGTCACTAGCATTTAAAATACAACTTTAATTTTTGATAAAAATGTTTTAAATGCACCATGAAGTCTTTGTCTTCAAAATTCATAATCATTTTTATTAAATTTCGTGGCCAAAGAGCTTAAAAAATATTACCAAAGCGTCACCAAATATCGTCTTTTTGCGAATGATCGAACGCTGGCGAAAAAACCTTCATTCCGCTCGCAAACGCGGTGTGAGAAGGTTGGGGCACGCTCGTTTGCTCGGCAATTCCGTGAATTTTTTACGTAAATAATTTGTGCTGGAAGATTTGGTAGTAAGTAGTAAACAAGTTTGATACTTTTCTATTTATTATTTTAATTAGGTATAATTTTGTTCTCCCGACCTAATTCGGCCTCGGCGCGGGCCAATCTCTACAGATATCAGCCATCTGCGCGGGAGATATTATACTGCAAAAATGTGTGAGCAAACTTCTTTCCATCCCGCGCTAGTATTGAGACTTCCTTGACAGAAAACACAATATGTACCTACATTTTTCTAACGCGGCACCTCGTCATCCGCAGTCGAACATGCAAACCACTAGACCAACGAGGCAGTTTTTAATACATAGTAGGTATCAAAAAATTGTATCTTCGCGGTTCTATTTTAGCTAATGCCCGCGACTTCGTCTGCGTGGATTTAGTTATTAAAAATTAGGGGGAAATCTTTTGATTTTGCAAGATAACAAGTAAGGCTATGTTACTCTCCAGATTCTCAACTGTACCCATGCAAAATCACGTCGATCCGTTGCTCCGTGGCTGCGTGATTAAAGGACAAACCAACAAGCCAAAAAACAAACACAGTTTCACATTTATTTAAATTACATATATTAATATAAGTAAGAGTTATAAGAGTAACTGTAAGAGTAACCGTTTGTTACTTTTTTTTATTGGAGCTTCAGGGTTTGATGAAGATCAGATAGATATTAACTGGATCTCAGTGACGGCTATCAGCAGGAGCTTCGGATTTGGACGTATATGTCTAGATTTGTTGGGACGCTCTCACAAACCGAAGCTTGAGGGTCTGATGAAGATCAGATAGATATTAACTGGATGTCAGTGACAGCTATCAGCAGGAGCTTCGGATTTGGACGTATATATCTAGGTTTGTTGGGACACTCTCACAAACCGAAGCTTGAGGGTCTGATGAAGATCAGATAGATATGAACTGGATCTCAGTGACGGCTATCAGCAGGAGCTTCGGATTTGGACGTATATATCTAGGTTTGTTGGGACGCTCTCACAAACCGAAGCTCGAGGGTCTGATTAAGATCAGATAGATATGAACTGGATCTCAGTGACGGCTATCAGCAGGAGCTTCGGATTTGGACGTATATGTCTAGGTTTGTTGGGACGCTCTCACAAACCGAAGCTTGAGGGTCTGATGAAGATCAGATAGATATTAACTGGATCTCAGTGACGGCTATCAGCAGGAGCTTCGGATTTGGACGTATATGTCTAGGTTTGTTGGGACGCTCTCACAAACCGAAGCTTGAGGGTCTGATGAAGATCAGATAGATATTAACTGGATCTCAGTGACGGCTATCAGCAGGAGCTTCGGATTTGGACGTATATATCTAGGATTGTTGGGACGCTCTCACAAACCGAAGCTTGAGGGTCTGATGAAGATCAGATAGATATTAACTGGATCTCAGTGATGGCTATCAGCAGGAGCTTTTTTGGCTATGGGATGCAGCTACAAACGCTTTTGTAGTAAACAAAAATCATAAGTGGTATTATCAAGTCCAGGGGCAATTGCATGTGACAAATAAAACCGTTTGCATATTTGCCATCTGGACCGGTCAACGAAAAATCAAATATGAAATTATTGCTCGTGATGACCAGTTCTGGAAAAATAACATGGAAACCAAATTAATACAATTTTATAACCATTGTCTTCTTCCGACGTTTTTAAGCTACTTGACTGGTCTGACAAGGGAGTGAACATTAATGGAAGAGTGCTGTCGCATCTACGCTTTGCCGATGACATCGTTCTCTTCGCTAGACAACCTGAAGATCTGCGGACAATGCTCGAACAATTGCAGGAGGCTTCGTCTGCTGTCGGACTTAAAATGAATATAGGAAAGACAAAGTTCATGTGTCAAAATACGGATATGGACCACATTGCTATCCAAGGCCAACGGATTGAAAAGGTCGATGAATATGTATACTTAGGACAAATATTGACCTTGGCTATGCAAAGCCAAATGAGAGAAGTAGAACGTCGAATCCAACTCGGATGGGCTGCCTTCAGTAAACTATCCGACGTCCTAAGAAACAAGAAGATCCCCACTTATCTCAAACGTCGAATGTTCGAGCAGTGTGTGCTGCCCGTCATGACCTACATATAATATATTTTGTATGGAAAAATAAATTCCGCCATCTTGGATATTTTTTGTTCATCAAGTAGACCTTGTCCTGATCATATTTTGTCAAGAAACCACTCTTCCATCTTTTATACTCTCCGAGCTAGACACCGACGAATTTTGTATGGCGGCCATGTTGAATCCGCCATTTTGGAGTTTTTTTTTCAGCTCACGCCCAATTGGATGAGGTTTCGAGTGACATTTGGTGCACCCCCCCCCCCCCCCATCTACGATACCCTGGCCGTGCCCGTCACCCGTCTCCGAAATCCTCAATCATCAGCTCTCTCCGTATTTTTTCTTCGAATGAATTTTTGTCTTCTATACGAAACCATTAGTGGAAATTCACTTCCCGGACCAGAAAATGTAGGTATTGGGGTTTTCTGTCAAGAAATTCTCAGTAGGTATTAGCCCGGAGTTAAGAAGTAGGGGGTGTCACCCCCATGCCTCGGAAAACCCGTAAAGCCGTAGGTCCAGCGTTTGCGGTCGTGTTGGATTTCCGTCCCATCGGACTATGCGAGTGAAGGAAAGGAGAGTGCACCTGGGTTGCGCAGTGCGTGCCCACTTGTGCAATATAATATCTCCCGCACAGATTCCCTCACTCACATAATTCCGTGTCACCTGTTCTGGTTATTGCGGATGATCTGGCTTGAAAACTAAATATTAAGTAATGATATTTTGAATGCTTAATTTCATAGTATCAAAATATGTTAGTCGTACTACAAATACCATTAGAAAATCCGTGCAACCGGGTGCCGGTAACAAAATACCTAAAATTGGCGAACGCCAGAATGTTTGAACGTCCTTAAAGCACAAATCTACAGGCGTGATAGTTTTTCAGATACTCTGTTCACAACTTCACATCACTAGACTACATAGGCATATTGCTGACCACTTGCTGACTTTGACACAATAATAGCTTTTTTGATCATGTAATAGGGTATTTGACTATATTAAAAATATCGTTTCATTTGGTGTCATCCTAAAAGATTATTATCTAAAAACATTATTCCATACGACAAAACTAAAAAATAAAGTTTTATTTAATTAGAAAACATTAAATAAAATAAAATTGCTATAATTCCGGCCATGGTCACGTGATCGAAAACGTTCCGTGATTTCGAATGACGTCACAGTCCACACTACATATGGGATGTGGAATAGGGTATTTGACTATAATAAAAATATCGTTTCAACTGGTGTCATCCTAAAAGATTATTATCTAAAAACATTATTCCATACGACAAAACTAAAAAATAAAGCTTTATTTAATTAGAAAACATTAAATAAAATTGCTATAATTCTGGCCATGGTCACGTGATCGAAAACGTTCCGTGATCTCGAATGACGTCACAGTCCAAACCACCTATGGAATTCTCATTTTGTCAATACATTTCGACGTGTTTGTGCGGCGTAATAGGCTAATTTCGTCTGTTTTTCATCGTTACTATTTTATTAAATACCAAATAGTATGCGACACGCGGCCTAAACACATATTATAAAATTGTCATTGTTTGAAATGTGAACTGTTACGTCATGAGAGCAAATGGAACGTTTCGGCGGCAATTTATTTTTTTGAATTTATTTCTCGATTTTTATGAAAAATAATGAAAATTATGCCGAAATATATGTTTCGTTAGCTTCAGCATAGCATTATTAACAATTTAAGATGATTTTCTAAAAGTAGTCAAATAGCCTATTGTCATTGTTTGAAATGTGAACTGTGACGTCATGAGAGCAAATGGAACGTTTCGGCGGCAATTAATTTTTTTGAATTTATTTCTCGATTTTTATGAAAAATACTGAAAATTATGCCGAAATATCTTCAGCATAGCATTATTAACAATTTACGATGACTTTCTAAAAGTAGTCAAATACCCTATTGTATGCCATAGATAAAAAATCTTGCTGGTTCCATGCATGTTCCATGGCCGGTGGCGGTGCCAATGTCAATGTCTAACAACATAAAAATTCGAATTTTGAAATTCTTGGAATTGGCGGCGAAACGCGTTTAAAATAAATAATAAACATCGATGAAAATTTTTATAAAAATTAGTTAATAAAAGTGAATAAATACCTACTCAGTGGTTATTGTGGTTGTTTGTACACTTTGTGAATAATAATGTATTCAGCGTTAATCATTATAACTAAGTAATAAATAATAATAGGTATACTAATCCGGTTAATGAAATGAGTTTTAAAATTTCTAATGCAACTGAACTTTGGCAGGTAAACATTTCTTTAAATCACTGAATTAATTTCAGTTTTACTTATTTCTATATATTACTTAATTAGTTTCAGTTTTACTCACTTGTTAATAAGTCCACTACCTTTTTAATATTATATTTTAATCTAGCTGACGCCCGAGACCTCGATCGCGTTTAGTGTGTGTGTGAAAGAGCGTTTGTTTGTTGGTTTGTCGTTCAATCACAAAGCAACGCATCGACGTTTTGTTGGAGAGTGACATAGCATAGTAGGCTACCTTTTAATTATGAGCGAGGCCCGACTCGCACTTGGCCCATTTTTTTTTCTATTTTACTAAACTACTAGTATTTCTATGCTTCATTCAAGAGGAAAACAAGCAATTATATGTGTACGTAATTACAATTACATTACCTGCATAGCATTGTATCCTTTTATCCCGGAAAAACAGGGTTCCCGCTGGATTTTAAAAATATAGTCCCCACGCGGACGAAGTCGGGGGCAAAAGCTAGCATAATTTGGGAGCGGTCCCTGAATTTGAATGATAAAGTCTACCTATCTTTGAAGTTAGGTACTTATCTATAATATTGACAGTTCCTAATCTGCCGTTTGAGTGCAGGTCTTTGCTGCATCAGGGTAGAAGAGTTGGGTGCTGGAATTGAACGATGAAGTATTTATTTGGTACCGTCAATATCTGTTCATAATCGGCAGTCCCTAAAACCATACAGTTTAGGTGGGCTGTACCCCTGCCGCATCAGGATTGAGGAGTTGGAATCCAAAATTTTTATAGGGCTAAGTATCTCACAAAGTTACTCAATGGATTAAAAAAGATTTACGCCAATCAGTTAAGAAATCTTGGAGATATCGATGTTTGTAGGTAGAAAAACAGCACTCTACCAACAGTTACTCCTTATACCATTAGCTATCTGCCAGTGAAAGTCCCGTCCAGCCGTTCTCGAAATTAGTCAGAACAAACAGATAGACAGAAAGATAGCCAAAAAATTGTGTTTTTAGGGTTCCGTACCAAAATGGTAAAAATGGAACCCTTATGGTGAGACTTTGTCCGTCCGTCCGTCCGTCCGTCTGTCACAGTCGATTATTTCAGTAACTATTAAAGCTATCGACATGAAATTTAGCACAGTTGTGTATAATAGTGGCCCAACATCATTGGAATAAAGAAAAATAGAAAATTATTTTTAGTTTTATTAAAAAAGGGAGAAAATCGGGGGTTTGAAATTTCAAAGTAAAATAACTATACCGAGTGGGGTATCATATGAAAGGCCTTTACTTGTGCATTCTAAAACAGTTTTTTATTTATTTCTATATATAATAGTTTTTGAGTAATCGGCCAAAATGTCGAAAAAAATACCGTCCCCCCCCCCCCCCCCCTTATCTCCGAAGTTTACCAATCGAAAAATCTGAAATAATTATGGTCAATAGAGGTTTATGTATATTTTACAGGAAAAATAAAATCAACGCGAAAATTATTTTAGTTTAATTAAAAAAGGGGGAAAATCAGGGGTTTGAAATTTCAAAGTAAGATAATTATACCGAGTGGGGTATCATATGAAAGGCCTTTACTTGTGCATTCTAAAAGAGTTTTTTTTTTATTTCTAGATATAATAGTTTCTGATTAATCGGCCAAAATGTCGAAAAAAATACCGTCCCCCCCCCCCCCCCCCCCCTTATCTCCGAAGTTTACCAATCGAAAAATCTGAAATAATTATGGTCAATAGAGGTTTATGTATATTTTACAGGAAAAATAAAATCAACGCGAAAATTATTTTAGTTTAATTAAAAAAGGGGGAAAAGCAGGGGTTTGAAATTTCAAAGTAAGATAATTATACCGATTGGGGTATCATATGAAAGGCCTTTACTTGTGCATTGTAAAACAGTTTTTTATTTATTTCTATATATAATAGTTTTTGAGTAATCGGCCAAAATGTCGAAAAAAATACCGTTCCCCCCCCTTATCTCCGAAGTTCGATTGGTAAATCGAAAAATCTGGAATAATTATGGTCAATAGAGGTTTATGTATATTTTACAGGAAAAATAAAACCAACGCTCTAACTAGCATAGTTTTTTTTATATTAACAATAAACCTCTACAAACAAAGTTAACGATAAATAAGCAAATTAATATAATATTATCGTTTTACTTTTACTTTTGGAGTACGGAACCCTCGGTGCGCGAGTCCGACTCGCACTTGGCCGTTTTTTTGTTATATGTACTTACCATATTTACTTTCATCCGCCGCCAGCTTCTAGTTGCCGTCATTTTCGCATGCATTTAGTACAAAACTGTTATTTTGACATTACAAACAGACACTTCAATTTTATTTATTTGTTATAGTGTATCTGGCTTTCACTACTCAACTTGTAAAATATATTATAAATGTGTGTGTGTGTGTGTGGCTGGCTATAATTTTCTTTCACTGCTTGATTCGGAAATTTTAAAAATAAATTATTAATCTATTTTCTCATGATGAAGTTCCTAGGTATACATACTTACCTATTAAATAGGTATAAATTTTGTAAGCATCAAAGTATTACAGTGTTGTTTTTTCTATTTTACTAAACTACTAGTATTTCTATGCTTCATTAAAGAGGAAAACAAGCAATTTTATGTGTACGTAAACATTACCTGCTTGGTTTGAGCCTGATTTAAAAATTTTAGGTGGAAACCAGTTTACCTTCCATACCAACTTTTAGTCAGAGCCTTGACAAAGTTATTGGCAATGACGGACTGCAATTGGGATCACTTACAGAGTTATTAGGCTTACCAGGCACAGGAAAAACTCAATTAAGGTCTATTGATAAAAATTCATATTTATGCTTTTTAAATTGTTTTGCTTCTGATTTAAAGACCAATTTATATTGCATAGTTGTAAGCTTAGCTTCCTATATTATTGCTATGTTGGTTGCATATTAAGAAATTATTCAAGACTTTTCCATTCAAATCAGTATTAGTGTTAGGGCCGATTTCACCACTTGCTGATAAAGGTCTGATAGCCTATCCACAACTTATCTGATGGATAGCAGTATAATTTCTGTTTCATAAGTATCTGATGTCAATCTGGCAGTTAAACTCAAAAAGATATCACACCGATTTATCCAGCAGATATTTTATCTGTTAGATATATATCAGGCACTTTATCAGCAAGTGGTGAAACAGGCCATTAATCTCTAGAGATATCACCAGTGAATGGTTAGACAAAATTTTCTCATCCTAAGACCACTTCTTTTGTCTGTGCATCACAAGTATTTGCTTTTATAAATCTGATAATTATCTCCTTATTGAAGATATTATGTTGCATATTGCTTAGCTTTACTTTTAATCTACTAATAAACTAAAACTAAACTTTTTACATAATATTTCTTTAATACTTTTTTAATTACTAAATTAGTTTTGCCTTTAGCTTACAGCTCTGTAGCTCAATTCAAATACCAAAAGTATTAGGAGGATTATATTCTGAAGCTCTTTATGTGGACACTAATACAAACTTTACAATAAATAGATTTAAAGGTAAGTTTGTGTAAAAATGATGTAAGTAAATTATTATCAGTTATCTCTTAAACACTGTCCTTAAGTTTTGCTTCTGTAAAAACCATGCAGTGATAAATGTTGCCTATTAATTTTAGCCTTTTTAGGGTTCCGTAGTAAACAAGGAACCCTTATAGTTTCGCCATGTCCGTCCGTCTGTCTGTCTGTCTGTCTGTCTGTCTGTCTGTCCGCGGTTTAGCTCAGAGACTATTGGTACTAGAAATCTGTAATTTGACAAGGGTATAAATATCAATCACGCCGACAAAGTGGTGAAATAAAATTGTGAAAAATATTTTTTTTTAGGGTACCTCCCCTACATGTAAAGTGGGGATGAATTTTTTTTTCTCATCTATCCCATAGTGTGGGGTGTCATTGAATAGGTCTTTCAAAAACGTTGTGGGTGTGGGAACACCATTTTTCAATTCAGGGATCCGTTTGTGAAATATGATATTTTAAAGTGCTAAATTTTATTAGAGTCAAGTGTCCCCCCCCTCTGCCAGCTAAATGGTTGTATATAGGATACAAGAAAAAATTCACAGCAGTAGATATAATGAATTTTAAAGCAAAACTATCACGGCTAAGTAGGGTTCATTAGTGAAGGAGTTATATCGGTTTTTCTAAGTTAGATATTACACGTAGTGTAAGTTGCATATTTTGTTAGTATATTATAGTATTTAAACCATGGAACTCAAAATGTATGTTGAGACTTTCAACTACGGAACCCTACACTGCGCGTGGCCCGACACGCACTTGGCCGGTTTTATTTGTTTTATTGTTTTGCTTTTGTCTTCTCATAATAAAGGAAAAAAGTTTTACTACCCTATTTTGCTTTAGATTGTTATTTCAGATGTTCTGTATTTTACAGAAATATTATTTGCGAGCTTAGCAAAATGCCAAAGACTGCTGGAAACTTCTATATCATTAAACGAAGAGGAAGCATTAAGGAAATTGCATTATGTCAATGCATTTGGACTTGAAAAGTTTTGTGCATTTCTACATCAACTACCCAACTTTATTAATAATAGACCAAATGTAAGTAAATTGTTATTTTTTTGTTTAATTACCTGATTTCAGACTAGTTCGGAAAGTATGTAGAGAATTTTGTTTTCAGATTAAGCTTATAGTGATTGATTCAATAGCTTTCCCATTTAAAGAAGGTATATCATTAAAACAAAGAACTGGATTATTATACAGGCTTATGGCAGATTTAAATAAATTAGCGGTACAAAACCAAATTGCGGTATGATCTTTATTATTTTTATTATCTAAAGCAATACAGCTCCTGTTGCTGATGTATACTTCACTTACATATTATTATTAATATATATAAATTACGTGTCACGTTGTTTGTCCGCGATGGAATCCTAAACTACTTAACCGATTTTGATCAAACTTCGTAACTATCTGTAATTTGGTCCAACTTAAAAGATAGGATAGTTTTAGTAGTTATTTGCTTTATTTATATAGGTAAGTTGGCGGTACGAAGTTCGCCGAGTCAGCTAGTAATATTATAGGTAAAATTGTCACTGGGTGAACCAACATCAGACGGGTTGCCAGAGCCTCTGGATACAGGCGGCGCAAAACCGAGACATGTCACATGTGGAAGTCTATTCAAGAGACCTTAGATGTCCTGCAGTAGACATTAATCGTATTGGTCGATAAGAAAAAAAGAAAAAGGTTGATTTTAGTTCATTCTTATCTATGATCAACAATACTGGTCATACACGATAACCTTGTAACACTCCAATTAATTTATTGTTAAAAAACAGTAACAAGTACCTATACCTAATACCTACCTGCAAAAAAAAAATATATTTTGCTTTCGTTAGTATTGTATACTTGTAAGTAGTACCTATGAATGATATTTATGATGATGACAAAATCAAAAGCTTTATTAAATTCTTACTAGATTCATATTTACTGTATTGATATTATTATGCTTCATTGTAGATTTATATCACACATCTTATTCTTGCTTTTAGGTAGTAATTACTAATGAAATGACTACAAGAATAGGTTTGTCCTCTGGCCCTATAGTTGGTGCACTCGGCGACGCTTGGGCGCATCGTTGTAACAAACGTCTGCTGCTCACTGCACCTGATCCACTCGATAATATAAGATTTGCTATGCTACTCAAAAGTAATAATGCTCCAGTAAATATTGGCAAATTCCAGGTGAGGAAGCGATAAAACCTTTTTGTTTTAAATATGATATCGGCCGGGTAAATAATTAGTTTATTTCAATCATTTTAAAGTTAATGATGTTTTGATTAAAAATAATGGCCTTTCAGATAACACAGGAAGGCATTCGGGATATTGATTAAAAAGCGACTGGAACATACATAGTTTTATTAATAATGTATTCAAATACATACATCGTGAACAAAACTACAGCACCAATAAATATCTCATTTTCACAAAAATATCAAGCTTTTATTTCTACAACATCTCAACAGTTATATAAAGGCAGTTTCATATCGGAACTTAACTTTTCAGGTGCAATACAAACATTCTTACATTTTGGAGTCTTATTATGCGTTTTCTTAAGAAACAATAGTGAGTAACACCCGTTTGTAGTCTCCTTTCGTATCATCCTGCAAAATATTACATTCATATCTGTTATAGTACTATTTGTGAACATGCATTGCTTAAAAATATTAAAAAAAATTTAGATAAACAATACATAAATTATTTTGCAGGACTTAAGCACAAAGTGTGACTAGCACATTCTTGAAGTCACCATCTAGGTCGTCCTGCAAAGATATCGAAAACCAACACTGTAGCGGTTGCAAAAGTAACAAAAAAAAAAAAAAGAAACTGGCCCATAATTTCTATTGATAGATACATCCATCATACAGCGTGCAATAGAGATTAGCATGAGATTACAATTCATGTATTCAATTAACGTGTATTAATTTAATTTATATAACTTAATTAATTAAAGTTTTGAAATGCAACATTAAGTAAATCGTACCATTTGAAAATTTATTAACGGTACAGATTAAATAATCACACCACACAGGTTATACAAGGTAGCATGGCGCGTGTAAATTGTGTCTTTTATGACTGCAGCAGGCTTAATAAGCCATGGCAGATAGGAGATGACCCAGTGAACCATCAACCTCCTCCTGAAAAAATGCCAACAACTACTTGTAAAAAAAAAAGCATCCTTCACACTCGAGGTACATTACCAACCACCATGCACTCACGTGTAAAAGCTGTTATCTACTGTGCAAAGAAAATTACATGACGATGATAAATAGGAAGCAAAATATACAGATCTTAAGGAATCAAATTAAACCCGGCATGGATAACGAAGGTATTGGCACACTGAAGACAAAATAGTGTAAGTTTGTGATGAGTTTAGACAGAATACCTAGTGTAAGTTGTGATGAGTAAGATTTAACATGTATGTAAAAAATTGATATTTTAAGAAACCAAGACCAACAATACCGTCATATTAAGGTTGATTATACGGGTCTTCCCGCGAAATTAAAATTTAGTTTGGTTTTTCGCAATTTGTAAACTAATACGACAAAGTAGGCTTATGGCATTCTAATTGCGCCAATGGCAGTATGATCTTCACAGGTTTACATAAAAATCTTTACTTGAAAGTGACCGATTTAATAAATTAATCAAAATACCGAGTTGGACGTGAGTTACTCACAAATTAGTCCATATTCTGACTAATTTCTTAAACTGGACACTGTCAAGTAAAGATTTTTATATAAACCTGTGAAGATCCATTTCCATTCTAATTGCACCATTAAATTGGTGCAATTAGAATGCCATAAGCCTACTTTGTCGTATTAGTTTTAGTTTACAAATTACGAAAAACCAAATTAAATTTGAATTTCGCGGGCAGACCCGTATAATCCACATTAATATAATATCTTTTGTATAAGTAAAATATGTGCCATATGTATAAGTAACATATGGGGCACATAGTTCGAAGAGCTGATGGTCGTTGGGGTCCCAAGGTGCTGGAGTGGCGACCCCGCACAGGGAAGCGCAGTGTTGGCAGACCCCCACCAGGTGGACCGACGACATCAAGCGAGTCGCAGGGAGCCGCTGGATTCAGGCGGCGCAAGACCGAGGCCTGTGGAAGTCCATGCAAGAGACCTTTGTCCAGCAGTGGACGTCTATCGGTTGATAAAGAAGAAGAAGAAGAAGTAACATAAACAAATTAATTTTATCGAAATTCCCCAAAGTTCCCCAATTATCGAATTGTGTGTTTTGTGCAGTTTTGAGACTGTAAATCTTGGTTTTTTATTTATGAATGACAGGAATGTTTAATATTTTGTTTTCAGTGCTCGTGTACCCCTAGCACTTAAGAGCCTAACAATTGACAAAAAGAATTGAGAACAATATTAAAACTAAGTGATTCGTGGCGTTCTCGATCATCCGTGTCATAATTTATGCAACAAGCGTCAGTAACGCCTTCTTGTAATCGCCGGAAGTGTCGCCCTGAAATCAAAATGTTTCACTATTCTAAAGCGCTGCTCGTTTGAAATATTTATTTATTAAGTAATTGAGATCTGTATCATTAAATATGTACATGAGTATAACAATATGTTGGTTATGTGCGAGTTGGATTCCCAAAAGGGTGGTTAAAGTTTTAGTAGGTAAGTACCCATTTTCAAACTTAAAACAGTTTGGACTTTGGAGTAATGTGTGCAGTGAGTTTCCTATGTGGTTTCTACGGATTTAATAAAATCTAATGCTTGCTTTCTGATTATGAGTTCGAATTAAATCTAAGTACCAACTAATACGGTCTATATTTAAATTTTGCTAAATTACAGCATTCACAAAAGTGTATCGGAAAGATGAGAGAGACTTGTAAGCTCCAAGAGCTGAATAAAAAGTAAACTGTAAAAGATTTTTTCCGTTGCGTCAGTTATATAAAAATAGGTTCGTACTAATTGTAAGCTCCAAGAGATGAATAAAAAGTAAACGGTAGAAATTTTTTTTCCGTTGCGTCAGTTATATACAAATAAGTTCGTACTAATTGTAAGCTCCAAGAGCTGAATAAAAAGTAAACGGTAAAAGATTTTTTTCCGGTGCGTCAGTTATATACAAATAGGTTCGTACTAACGAATGATTTTCTTTCTTGTGTACCTACGCATAACATACAGTCTCCCGTAAGCTCGAGAAAACTCTCGCTTTCATACAAACCCAGTTTTAACATGGAAACGACATATCGGATTGATATTTAACCTTGCAATAATACGGTGGTGACACATATCTAACGAGGTTTGAAATTAGGTTTTGTTTTAAAAAAAATAAAACAAAAAATACAGCAAAGTAATAATAATATAAGTTAGATTTTTTGGAGTTTGTATTGATACTTATCTAGCTCTGTTTCAAAATAAAACTACTTTTGTATGGAAACATGAGCTTACGGGGGACTATTAAATATTGTACCTATCTAAATTATTGCACATTTACTTATTTACACAGAATAATTTATATACAAAATACATTTTTAGATTACAGGTTAAATGAAAATCATAGAAAAATTATTAACTTTGAAAAACAAACATAAATGTTACCAATGAACACCTAAAAACCCTGGTCTAGTTTCGCTACTGAAGAAAACCTTATTATAACCTTTCAAATTTCATATAACTAGGTACAAATAATATAGATCTGTATTTGCCTTTGAGAAAAAAAGATATGTGAACAAGTTAATTAAATGATTAGGTAGATATAATGGAAGAAAGAACAGCTGCTTTATAAATATAAGAATGTTTTCTCATGCTGATTATGATATTGAGGATGAAGCACATTGTTACAGTTTTCTTGAAATCACATATATCGTAGAAAGTATGGGTCAGCATCTTAAATATTTAATGTAAAAATTTAGGTTTTCCATGCTGTTAGTAACGACACTAGGTACAAATAACAACAAATGGTTAATTCAGCTCCAATTTGACACGTAAATTGTTAGTAGGTATTATTAAAAATGGATGAAGAGGATTTAGTAGATATATTATGATAATATTCGTATATAACTTGTTATGTTAACCCTTTCCCTATGAAATATTTTAATTAATTATATGGGCATATAAGTTGAATGAGTAATAAAAATCTTTATTCATTATTTTTGGCGTAAACTGAACCGGTCTCTCAACATAAAAACGTGCAAGGAAAATAAGATCTACAAATGACTAACGTAGTAAAAAGGAAAAAAAAAAAAACAATTCCTATTTGATTTGTTTGTACGTCAAATTGTACCTAACATTAAACATGTCTATTGTTATGCGTTGTTATATGTTAGAAAGAAACTTGAGCAGCATACGCCATGCAACACATTTACTTTAACAACAATTCGGTAGTTATCTAGGTAGGTGGTATTAAAGAAAATTATTACATTTTCATGAATAGTGAACTACTGAATTGTTCTTAGACCTCAAATTAATTTCAAGTTCCAACAAACACCAGCAAACACAAAATACTCACAGCAATCCATTCCTCCAAGGGTTTGCCGAATTTGTCAAGGAATGCCTGCTTGATGTCGCCAAGGTCAATCTCTGAACGACTAACGACTATTCTGATGAGGGTTTTGTCGTTAGTGCCCATTCCCTTCATGGAGTAGTAGAGGCGCTCCGCAAAGAAACCAACTTTGCTCTTAACGCATTTAACTATAAGAAATGCATTAATTATTATTACCTAGTCAATGTTGATTGCCGATTACCCTACATTGCTGATTAATGGGTCAAGAAAAAACTCATAATTAAGTAAATAATATTTGTTATTTTACTCAAAATGAGTGGACTTCATTGCTATTCTTGTATGTTTTTAACAAAATATTAATTATTATGATTAAAGCAGTTTAGGATAAGGACGTATCTATTATTCGCAACAATTTGGTAACAAACAACAACCAGTTCCTTAGTTCAAGTCCACTGACAAAATCAAAGCCTATTCAGTGACGGTAAATGACTCAGCCCGAGGTCATACTATGGACTTCCTATTCTAGTTACAATATCTGACCTTGTGACGTCGCTAATGATTCAAACCAGAGGATCACTAACTACGTGTTCAATGTAATTCAAATCTAAGTTGCCTCATACAATCCGGTGTTTTCTATTTCCTTAGATTTCCTTAAAACATTTTCTATCGCTTGCATCATCACCGTGGGTCAGAACATTAATTTTAGACTTCTTTAAAGTTATGGGCAAAATGGCAATAGCCCATTGACTATATGCCATAGTAATATACCTATTTTTGAAACTTTAATACTTATGGCTTGAGTGGGTAAGTGCTGTAATGCACTACAATCTACATCACATTATAATATTATGTCCTAAAATTACCTATGGATAAGGACAAAAATTAACAGTTCTCAAGCTTTGAAGAGTCCAGTTTTCGCGAGTATTTTACAAAGCATACCTTTTTTGACCCTTGATTTTTAAATCACGCTTCGATCAAATTAAAAAGTCAAATCTTACCAATAGCTAACATGCCCTTTTCGACGCTTCCAGAGAATTCTTTTTTGATCGACTCTTCAATGTCTTTGCCTGTTAAAGCTTCAAATTCAGCGAACACCTGTAACGAATCAAAGAAATTGTGTCACTTAAGTCATGTTAAACATATTGTACCTAGACGTCTGCGACTATAATTAACTTTTTATTCTTAAATACCTATGGCTTCTGTCTGAGTCATCATGACATCAGGGTGACGTCACACTAGCCTTATTATTATATATTAGGTAGGTCACTGATATAAATGTAGTACCTAGGTATAGGTACTTCCCGTAAGGGTACTAGGGAGTCGCGAAAATGAAGTGGAAATGGGCGAAACACATAGTTCGAAGAGCTGATGTTCGTTGAATTCCACAATAGAAATTGGTCTAGTAGACAGAAACTAGTTCGATATTTACGTTTGAAATATTGAAGCCAAACGTGTGTTATTCATACATTATCGAGGTAGCCTTATCGATTAATCTACACTCGTTAAAAAGTTGTTCAAGGTTTTAAACTAATACTTAAGGTTCCTTTGACATTTAGGTAACCATTAACAACTCTGCAGTTTAATGGATTTTATAAAGGGCTTTTGCATGTTCAGCATTAAAAATAAAGAGGTAAATTAAACTTTTATTTGCTTTTCGTCGGAAAATCGACATAAGATTTTGTAAAATTAGGTAAGTATCTTGATCTCACCTGTCTTAATTGTTGATAAGAGCGTGTTATAAGGATGGAATTGAAGACGGACTCTTCAGTGCCCCACTGGCCTTCTCCTGCCGCTGCTAAAGCCTCGGCATCAGCTTTGGCAGCTCCTTCGTCGACGCCCGCGTTTTCGTCACGGTTGGCCATGCATAGCGATACGCAAAGACGTTTGAAGTGACCCGATGTGTCTCCCTTGAGGTCTGATTCTAAGCTTTTTCCATACACTGTGGCAGAAAGATTTTGTATTAGCAGAAATTACCTACATAGTTATTGGAACGTAAGTTCCTTATCGCGCGGTACGGAAGGGGGCTAGACGGAAAAAATTAAGGAACCGACACTCGACATATTTTTGAAACCGACACTTTTTTGTTGAATGTGAATTTTGCATTGTGTTCGGTATTTTTGCGATACAACATTAGGTCTCCGTAGCCTAGTGGCTCCGGCAGTCGCCTAATTTTCAAGTTCAACGTCGATGGTTCGAATCCCAGCAGCCCAGCCGGAGCCACTAGGCTACGGAAACTCAATGCTGTACCGCGAAAATACCGAACACAATGTAATCGAAAGGAACTACGTTCCATCCGGGTGTCCCTTGACACCTCTCAAGTTATTTTTAACTAATTTCGGAGACGCGGTAATAATTTGGATACCGTTTTTGTTCCTAATTCGAAAACATAATGGATTCTACATTATGTAGGTTTTTAGTACGTACCTAATTATATTACTATACTCTTGGGCCTTGGCCCTTGGGAGTTTTATTCGTCACGTAACTGAACAACTGTACCTATACCTACAGTTAACATTGTCGCTGTATCGTGTGATCGTGTCGTATAATATGGCAGGCGTTCTATTGTTCTATTCGATCCACTGACAATCCATGACATGATGGAAAAAGTGTTTACATGGCGCCAGCGACGCTGCCTGCAGTCATTGGTTGGACTGACACAAATTCGTCGACGAAATTGCTGTTATCAAACAGAACTAAATGGTCATACTAATGGGGTACACGGCTTTTTGTGTATTTAGTTACCTACTTTGGTCTCCTATGTTTTCATAAGTTAAAGTCTGGCAAATGAACGTTGGATTCTCATTGAAACCATGAATACTAATGGAGCATGACGTAGTTACATTACAGCGTGACCTAATAAATAACTCATGGCCGGTGTCGATTCATAAGAAATAAATGTTTGAGCATATATCAGCAAAACTAACCTCAACGAATGCACACGTAGGTAATCGTAATGGTATCACGTATAAGAAAATTTGTATGAAACTGTAACTTTTAGTAGAATAAAATTAGAGAATTAAAACAGCATAATGATTTCTGCATAGAACCATTAGGATTGGCAGTCGCTCGACTAAATCTATGAATAGGACAAAACTTTCATTATTTAGTGAATAAGTACTAAAGTTGTGGAAAAGCGAAGGTCTTTGAGTCTACTTGAGTGAATTTGCACTTGTCCGTCCGTCCGTCTGTCCGTCCGTCCGTCCGTCTGTCAGAGCCTTATAACTTCTGAATTACTGAACGTAATTACTTCAATTTTAGATATAATATGTAAACCGATGGCCTCCAGCCGAAAATGGCTTAAAAAGTTATAAAAAATCTTTATTTCAGGGGGCTCTCGGGGCTAAGCGAATGCGAAGTAAAACATTTTTTTTCGCGATTCATAGGGTTTCGGTGTATCATTTTAAAGACAATTTGGAACAGAGCACAAACGTATTTTTTTTTAATTTTTTTCCTAAAATTGACGAAATGGGGGGCTTTCAAAGTGGCGATTTAATACGCTCGCTTGAAGACGCTCTCTGGGAAAATCGGCTATATATTTTCAAGCTGTAGGTACTTATTTACTTTTCAAGCTGTAGGTACTTATTTTTTATTTCACTTGTATCCTGTACTTGAACAACAAATACTAAAATTATATGAATATTATAAAGAAACGAGATTATTTGATTTTTAATGAGCATCAGTAATTTTCACATAGCTTCACAATAATGCTAATAGATGGCGCAGTCATTAACTATTCCATGGAACTATGAGTTACAACTACGATCTATCCCAAAAACAGTTTTGCGTCGACCATTATTATTTAGGTACATAATATAATAACATATTATTCAATTAAAATTATTCTTTAGTTAAATATCAAACTTCAATAAACTATTAATTGCTATATTTTGTATATTTTCTTTCTATTCGCGTCGATAGATGACGATTTGTACAGATGCCCCTAACCCGTTTTCACTCGTTAGCACTAACTTTCCCTAACCTTTACGGGCTACCTATGATAAGTTAGGTGATGATTACTGTCAACTTCTTCACGATCCTGTACAGGACACCTAAAAGGACATTGGGACGGATGTTAGGACCTAGGATTGTGTTTAGGAGCTACCTACGTAAAGAGACTCCTACATAGGGGACGATTTAGGTATGTTTGGCGAAAACGGGCATAATAATAATGTCAGTTTTGTTCGTCATGTATCGATTGAATGAATAATCATGGGATACCGTTACCGCGAGGTCTCAGTTCGGGGCGAACCACTAGTTAATTTGTAGGTTAAATGCAATGGGCCATGCTATCGCGTGATATAAATATATTTAACTTAAGTCTCATAAATGTAGCTACAACGTGTTAATATATATCTATTATCTCTAAATATTTAAACATTTCATAAAAATTCTTCAATAATTTCATAAAATAGGTATGGATAGGTACAGAAGTCTCTTGTAAATGAGTCCATTTAAATTTTTGCGCGACGAGTCCATTCAACTGCCAAGGCCAAATTAATATTCAAACTAGACTGTTCACGAAACTAACAATACCAACAGTCCTGAATCCCCTGAATCGAACGTAGGGTGTCGAACTTTTTGTCTATACCTACCCTAATTCCTTGACTCGAGTTTAATTTGGACGACATCTTTTAGGGTTCCATACCAAAATGGTAAAAATGGAACCCTTATGGTGAGACTTTCTCCGTCCGTCTGTCACAGTCGATTATTTCAGTAACTATTAAAGCTATCGACATGAAATTTGGCATAGTTGTGTATAATAGTGGCCCAAAATCATTGGAATAAAGAAAAATCGAAAATTATTTTTAGTTTTAATAAAAAAAGGGGGAAAATCGGGGGTTTGAAATTTCAAAGTAAGATAACTATACCGAGTGGGGTATCATATGAAAGGCCTTTACTTGTGCATTCTAAAACAGTTTTTTATTTATTTCTATATATAATTGTTTTTGATTAATCGGCCAAAATGTCGAAAAAAATACCGTCCCCCCCCCCCTTATCTCCGAAGTTTACCAATCGAAAAATCTGAAATAATTATGGTCAATAGAGGTTTATGTATATTTTACAGGAAAAATAAAATCAACGCGAAAATTATTTTAGTTTAATTAAAAAAGGGGGAAAATCAGGGGTTTGAAATTTCAAAGTAAGATAATTATACCGAGTGGGGTATCATATGAAAGGCCTTTACTTGTGCATTCTAAAAGAGTTTTTTTTTTATTTCTAGATATAATAGTTTCTGATTAATCGGCCAAAATGTCGAAAAAAATACCGTTCCCCCCCCCCTTATTTCCGAAGTTTACCAATCGAAAAATCTGAAATAATTATGGTCAATAGAAGTTTATGTATATTTTACAGGAAAAATAAAACCAACGCTCTAACTAGCATAGTTTTTTTTATATTAACAATAAACCTCTACAAACAAAGTTAACGATAAATAAGCAAATTAATATAATATAATCGTTTTACTTTTACTTTTGGAGTATGGAACCCTCGGTGCGCGAGTCCGACTCGCACTTGGCCGGCTTTTTTAACTTTGGACTCGAAGAGAATATAACCACTAGGACTTAGAAAATGCAAAAAAATATAAAGGGAATATGTTTGTGAGAAAATGCACCAACATTTGAGCAAGCATTCCATAGACAAATTCTGCGCAAACCTGCACAATCAGTCAATATCGTAGGCATGGAAGTAGGTGCCTTACTATTCCTACTTGCATGATTGTAGCTGTATGCGACGCCGTAATCTGCTGTCACGAGTTACAAAACATTAATTTTACAAAACAATCTAGGAAAGTTTAGACTATGAGATAACAAGAAATATTGACGGCCGCTTATACTTGACCTTACTATGTCAGAATGTATGAACTGATTTTATTTTTACATTAACTCATTTTATCTCTTTTATTTGGTGATAATTGATACCTACCTAATGAACTCTTAAGTGCCGTTCCTTGTGAAATTAAGGTACGGAGTTGTAACTGTAACCCCTTTGGTGCAAAACAGAACTTTCTTATATTAATTTGTGAAAAATAAGGATCGTGGGTATATATTCGTTACTTTATACCAAGGCCTAAATTATGTTATTTCGAATAATGTAGCTTCATGGACCTACTAAAGTGTCTACCATTTTTGCCCACATGATGTTAGAATCCGTAGCAAATAAAACTGTATTTTGGAGGATGTACTCACATTGCTCGTAGAAAGCAGAAATGGTGCGGATGCCGTAGTTTGACAGGGTGCATAAAATCTCGATGATGGCTTCTTCATCAGTGCCGAGCCCCGAAACAGCGTCGTGCAATTCCTTGGCGTAGAAGTGAGGTAGAGGTGTCATAAGAGCTACGATGACGTTTTCGAGATTGCCACTGAGTTCACTTTTCAGTTCGCTGATGAGGTCCTGTTATTAACAAATGTTTTTGGCTGTAGGTATAAGGTATAAAATATTTAAAAGTACTTTTTCTTTTAGTACATAATCGTACAAAAGACCTAGTGCGTAAAACCAACAAATCTTCGGTAGATATAAAGTATAAAAACTATATCTGGTATAATCCAAACTCAAGTTAAGAGGGTTCAAAAAACGACGAAGCGCTTCGAGAAAAGGTAGGTATAGTGCCCTTGCGCTTCACTTGGCTCGTCGTGGCGGGGACACGGTAGTAAATTGACTAGACAATACTGCATTGTAAAGTCGACATCTCCTGAGGATGCTCCGGTGTCGGGGCGAAACGTGTGTCGAGATTAGTGTAAGTCTTGTGTGGTGGTGCATGTGAGTGGTGGTGGCATTGCTTGCCTGGGAACTTTGCTTTCTTGCTTGCTTGGGAAGGTGAGCGGTGCTTAGCTTGTTACTGCATGTTTGACCATACAGTTTTTTTTGTTGGCGGATTATAGCAAAATATGTAATTCTAACCTTTTCTTGCTAACACGGTAGTAAATATAATAAGTCTATGCGTAGATAGGCTTTCAAACGTGCCAGACAGACGTATACTTACGAATATATGATTTTCAATGCCAAATGACGTCGCGAATAAATAACTTCACAAAGAAACATCGCATACTTACATTACACCAGACAACTAGTTACATTAACTTTTTCTATGCATTCTATAATATAGGTAGGTAGCTATGATATATAGCTTCAACAAGCATTTAGGTCAGGATATGGCTCTCAATATTACTGTTGCTATTCCGCTATTACTTATTCAGCTCAGAGCAAAGCTCTAACGTTGTAATGATACAAAAATTACCAGATCTGATTTTTCAAGGGAAGATGGAAGACCATCAAGTATTTCAGAACTGTTGCCCAGTCGGTGATAAAACAGACCCACAGTTCAATTGTGCATGGTTAGGAAACACAATCATTTTAGTACAACGAAGTAACTAGTACATAACTGGTTTTAAATTAGATGCCAAGTAATTTTAAATTTAAAATTTGGCTACCTTCTTGCTACTCGCGCCATTAAAATTTTCAGATTTTTAGCATAATATTTAGATCTACGAAATTGCTTTTACGAATAGACTGTAGACAGGTATGTTTCGTATGATCTCGAAGTAAGATATCTTGTACAAGAAACGATTCAGACGCTATTGGATCGCTAAAAATAAATGATGTGAT
Source organism: Oeneis ivallda (assembly GCA_029955525.1). Classification (NCBI taxonomy): domain Eukaryota; kingdom Metazoa; phylum Arthropoda; class Insecta; order Lepidoptera; family Nymphalidae; genus Oeneis; species Oeneis ivallda. The sequence continues at coordinate 11,472,257 of JARPMR010000022.1, forward strand.
CATAAGGTAAAACCACAACAGTTTTTCACGCTCTATAATAGACCTATTTAGCCTATATTAGCCTATATTTTTCTTTAGTTTTCTAAAAAGCAAACGAATCGCAGAAAACGTTACGGAGATACGTGTAAACTGGCAAACGTAGTAACGTAAGTTTGTTTTTTTGGATTTTAACATAATAACATTAAATAACAGGAATAAAGAATCACGATTGACTGAATAATGTGCCGGGTTTTATATTTATGTTTAAAAGAGAAATGAAAAAGAAGAGAAAAAGTAGGAGAACCATTCACCGACAAAATTTAAATTCATATATATTTTAAGAAAGTGTTATACTTAATAATAATTTTGTGTACAATCGTATGCGAATACGGATTATAATAGGCATAATGTAGATTATTATACGAAGTTGTTATTGCAAGCTTGCAGATTGCGTTTCGCGATATACGTATTACAAACAAAACGTATAAACAATGATAAGATATGGCATACCGGGCGAAGAAAACATTGTGGGACGTTTTTAGGCGAGATTTACTATCTTTCTAGGCATCTCCGATAAAAATAGGTAAATAAAATAATTTTAGATTCAGTATATTAGAGATATTATGATTCATAATATTTATTTTTATACCTTGAAAGATTGCCATTACTGGCAAAGTGGACGGAAAGAGACCTCGGGGACGCAGCTTGATGCGTTGGTCGGAACTCGGATCAAATCCGCACCACTCGACACCAAGGTCCACGAAGCCCTACATGTCACAGAGAACCGAAGCACATGGCGCGACATCGTCCATAGAAGGATTATTGGTGGAAGGGGTCACGACCCTCAGTAATGGGGAACACGACGCAAGGGGAGGACCTACCGTCTTTATTTACTTACATGGATTATTTTTATCCGTTTATACCACCTTTGCACATTAACGTGTGCATAGTTTATTTTTATTATATCAAACTGTTTTTTGATTCATCGATGATCATTTCACAATGTTGCTATAACCTATTTTTCAATTAAGTAATTAACCCATTTAAGTAATAGAGAAAGAGCCCTGGTCATGCATTCATGATTAGGTACCAAAATAGGGTAATAAAAATCTGAACCCAAACGAGAATGAAATAGACAATCATGAAAAATGGAACCAAGTAATTAAACAGAAAATATTTTTTTGAGTGGGTAGTTCAATCTAACATTAATCCCATTATTTACAGAAGAAACCAACCAATCTTACTAACTTGCCCAAGCATTTTAAGCACGTAACAATTCAACACATAGATACATTGTATGTTCGAAACAGATCGAAACACTCTTCATTACTAATACTATTGCACCGACAACAATAGACACAAGAGTGACTCATCGCTCAAGTGTAACGACTAACGAAATTGACTCAATTGTGTACTCATAAACGTCTAAATTGTCCCCAAGAGGCGTATTATAAATAATTTTGCACAAGTTAAAAATCTTGAAATATTGACCTGTTCTATCAACATAATAATAACAAAATCGTTCGCAAGAAATATGTCGTTTGAAATGATAAACATCCAAAGTATACCTACCTTGGTATCAAAATCGATTAAATGACACTACCAGTAAGCTACATACAGGATATAGGTAGGTTTTTTACTATGAACGAGGGGAAGTCTTAGCTTATTTTATTGGCGTATTTAACTAGTAACCCTCTTTTATGTGAAAGTGGTAGACATTGGCATTTGTAGTACCTACCTACTTTAAAGGTGTTCCAAGCTTTCATGTATCAAATGTCCACCGCACTGCAGGCATGTATGACATTAAAACTAGTGGTTCGCCCCGAACTGAGACCTCGCGGTAACGGTATCCCATGATTATTCATTCAATCGATACATGATAACCAAAACTGACATTATTATTATGCCCGTTTTCACCAAACATACCTAAATCATCCCCTAAGTAGGAGTCTCTTAACGTAGGTAGCTCCTAAATACAATCCTAAGTCCTAACATCCGTCCCAATATCCTTTTAGGTGTCCCGTACAGGATCGTGATAAATAAGTTGACAGAAAACATCAATCACCTAACTTATAGGTAGCCCGTAAAGGTTAGGGAACGTTAGTGAAAACATTGAATTATTTATCAAACATTGAATTTAACTCGTAGTTCCATGGGAATAGTTACTGACTGCGCCATCTATTAGCATTATTGTGAAGCTATGTTGATGCTATATGAATTACTGACGCCCATTAAAAATTAAATAATCTCGTTTCTTTATAATATTCATATAATTTTAGTATTTGTTGTTCAAGTACAGGATATAAGTGACCTAAAAACATAAAATCAGTTTGAAAATCCATAGCGGATTTTTCTAGAGAGCGTCTTCAAGCGAGCGTATAAAATCGCCACTTTGAAAGCCCCCCATTTCGTCAATTTTAAGGGAAAAATAAAAAAAAAATTATTTTTGTACTCAGTTCAAAATTATCTTTAAAATGATACGTAACAATTTTATGTAACGCGATATTTTTTTTTTTACTTCGCATTCGCTTCTATGAGAGCCCCCCTGAAATAAAGATTTTTATAACTTTTTAAGCCATTTTCGGCTGGAGGCCATCGGTTTACATATTATATCTAAATTTGAAGTAATTACGTTCAGTAATTCAAAAGTTATAAGGCTCTGACAGACGGACGGACGGACGGACGGACGGACGGACAAGTGCAAATCGCCCTAGTTAACTCAAAGACCTTCGCTTCGCTCGGTCGATAAAACTTACTATGTAGGTCTTATAGTTCGTTGACTCCAAACGAGCGTTTGCCGTGCATTCCGGAAAAGCAAAATGTACTTACTGCTGATTGCCGTACTTATTAACCTAACCATAGAGTACACAAAAGTGGAATGCCGTAATACCATACGTAGAAAGATCGAAGGTAGAAAGATATTAACCCACTGAAGGGATTGCGTTCGTCACACTGTTGCTTATTTTGGTATCATACTAATATTATAAATGCGAAAGTTTGTTTGTTGGTTTGTCCTTCAATCACGCCGCAATAGAGCTACGGATCGACGTGATTTTTTGCATGGTTAAGTATAGTTGAGGACCTGGAGTGTGACATAGGCTATTTTTTATCCCGGAAAATCAAAGAGTTCCCGAGGAAATTTGAAAACTAAATCCACGCGGATGAAGTCGCGGGCATCAGCTAGTCCTTACTAATAAAATGCGAAAGTGTGTTTGTTTGTTGGTTTGTCATTCAATCACGCTGCAACCGAGCTACGGATCTACGCGATTTTTTCGTGGGTATACCTAGTTGAAGACCTGGAAAGTGACATGCTCTTTATTCCGGATAATCAAAGAGATCCCGTGGGATTTCAAAAACTAAATCCCGGATTTTTATACTTTCTTTTTACACAAAGGGGATTCTGATGGACATCTGTTCATGAGAATCAGAGTTGTTCACGAGGATCCCCTGGGGGATTGGGCTAGGGGATCCTGGTGGAGGAATCCGGAGTGGTTATGGGTTATATAAATCCATGCGGACGAAGTCGCGGGCTTCAGTTACCTAGTTTAAAAAATATCCTGTTTTTGGGCTTAGTTTAAACAATACGCAACTTTTTTATACAGCACTTAGTTTAGAGTAGGTATTTCTTCCATAAGATTTGTGGGGAAGTAACTTGGGCTACATTTTATCCCGAAAATATAATTATATAAGAGATAACTATGGTCTAACCTCTGAACTGTACCTACTTGACGTATGGCAAAGAGACAGCATGCATTCCGGAGACAGAGTTATTTATACCTATGATACAATTTATGACCGAAAATCAGAGTTCTGACATGTATTTTGTAAACCTAAATAAGCGCAGGCAATGTGTCGCGTGTAAAGTAGATAATAAGAACCAATAAAAATACCAACAAAAAGAGAAAAACTGTAGGTAGGTACCATGTTGACTTCTAGTTGTACCGAATAATGGATCCGATTAACGTTTTACTGTTGCAATAATATTAATGCGATCATGAAAAATAATAAGTATAATGTGCTGATGATTAATTTTACTGATAGTTTATCGGCAGTAACGGACGGTTATTGCACTACAACTAATATTGTGAAGGTCATTGAATGAATTATTAAAAAGTTCCACTAGGATGTAAGTAAATATATTAACCTACAGACAGACATAACTACTTCCTATATACATATAGGAAAATACTGGACATATAGCTTTAGATAATAATACTTAATTATTGTTACGCTATGTGCAAAAAACACAGAACAAACAAACACAGTTAGTACATCGTTTTCCTGTTCCTAAACTTGAAATAGACTATAACTTTGCCAACATTGTTGAAAATGTTGAAATCCCCTAACATTGTGTCAACTTTGGTATGATTATGAAAACTTCTAGGTAAACAAATACCTAGACGTCTTCAGATTATTCTCTAGATTCCTAGATGAACAGCCTACATCACACGATTCACTGGCAACCATTGATACAAGCCGCATGTGGTAGACCCTAGGAGATTGTCTAATAGGGCTTTAAATATCTCAGTGGATATCGAAAGTTACTATGTAAGTAACTTAGTGTACCTAACTGTCAAACCCGTATTTTGTATGACGAAATGTGGGTTTGACAGTTCTTACACTAGCGGCACGCTATGATGGCCGGTTTGACACATTACAATAGTGATGTGGAATGTCAATTTATTCTCGAACAAAAAACAATTAAGTTTTGTTTTTGTACCTGATTAAATAGGTTTAATAAAACAAAAATGTATATGTTTATTTAATTTATTTGAACGAACTGAATATTTGAATGAAAATGAATATACATACTTTATATGCACACAAGAAACATATGAATACAAAAGATACCAAAAAAGGTTTTTAAAAATTTTCAATTTAGAAAACCAAATGCCGAGTTGTGGTATATATCATATAAAAATAAAAATTTTACCTTTTGTATGAAACAGCTGATATTTTTTTGCGATTTCAGAGGTTTGTCCACATAGTGAAAATTGTTCATATTCACAAGTACATTCACCCCTTAAATGGTGCAAACTGATTTTTCTACACTTGTATACATTTTAGAAATCAATTTAATAAATAAATTTTGAGTCCTAAACCTAAAACTACATTCGATAAAATTTATGAATCTCTGCACATCACTATCGTCAATAAAGTAATACAATTATTTCCTTCAAAGTCGTTATCAATTAATACGGAACTTCATGAGCGGACAAACGTCAAACCGGCCATCATAGCGTGCCGCTAGTTTAGTCAGCAACCCTCCATTGTTTTGAATGACCACTGGAAATGTCAAAAATAGGGAATACGTCTATCACAGTCGATAACAAACATCCGCGCCACCACAAAAGTAGGTATATAATTTATTGTTGATTTTTTTTAAAACAGCTCGACCGATTTCAATAACATTTAAATGGGACCACCTGGGAAGTATACCCTTCCAAACAAAAAAAAAATTCAAATCGGTTCAGGCGTCTTCGAGTGATCGCCGTGATCGGTAACATCTACATAAAAAAAAAGATTCCGACGAATTGCGAACCTCCTTTTTTGCAGTCGGTTAGAAAAGATTATAAGGATTTGTCTTACCTTTCCATAGTTAGTCTTGAAGGTTTCCGCGATCTCGAGGCGCTGCACGATGCCGCGACGGCAGAGCACGTCGATGATGGCTTTCTCGTCGGTGCCGAACCCTTTCATAGCCTTGCGGAGGGTTTCGGCATCCGCTGCCGGATCGAAGGGCTCCGCGGGATACACCGTGGGGGTGCACTATCGAGAAAATCAAATCTATAAGTTCCTTTTTTCAAGCAGTGATTAAAAAAAATTATGAATTATACTTCTGTATACTTCTGTTCGTTTCTTCGACAGCAGTGATAGCCTAGTGGTTAGGACTGTGGTCTCCTATTCGGGGGGTCGCAGGTTCGATCCTGGGAGACCTCTGACTTATCGGAGTCAAGTGCGTTTAAGCAATTAAATATCACTTGCTTCAACGGTGAAGGAAAACATCGTGAGGAAACCTGCTAACCTGAGAGTTCTTCATAATGTTCTTGAAGGTGTGTGAAGTCCGCCAATTCGCATTGGGCCAGCGTGGTGGACATACTATAACCCTTCTCTGAGAGGAGACCTGCGCTCAGTAGTGAGCCGTTGATGGGTTGCTAATGATGATGATGATGATGATAAGTTTCTTTTTAATCGATGACACGCTAGTCCTGCCCCTCTAGCCAAGTTACACTTCGTTGTATCTATTCTCTTTCTACGATCGTTGTCACTTGAAGTTTTGGCTAGGGCTAGACTAGATGACGCTGCAGCTGATCAAAGACAGAAGTGTATTGATAATGTTTCGCGGCATTTTGTATTGTTTTTTTTTTTTGTTTTAATTTGGGCATAATTCCCAAATCAGACAGTTCATTTTTCGAGATTTTTCATAGTTCATTTTTGCGAATATTTTTTGCGAAAATGAACCCTAAGGCCCTTTGCCCTAAGAGCGAATTTAGACTGATGGCTCACCGATGACCTTCGAAAATAAAATCAAAAATCTCGAAAAATTAACCATAGACAATTCACCCTTAGTGCGAATCAAGACTGTTCATTTTCGCAAAAATTTTCGCAACGATGAACGATGAACTGTCTAATTTGGGCCTAAGCGACACATCTTTGCAGCGATTTGGGAAACCATTGGTTCCAACTTCCATTGTAAATTACCTAGTTTTCATGAGATTTAATTTTTTGTGGCTTCTGACTTTCTTAGCGTAGGTAAATATCTACGCTTTAGTGAAGCAGCGACTTTATCGGACGAAGTCGTGGATTATTACTTAATTAAAAAATGTTTCCATACAAACTTAAGCACCCCTTTAAGGGATGTTTCAAAAATATCTCCCTCTATTTTTCTAGCGTATGTACCTACTCGAGGAGGAATTTCCAATCTATTAGTCTAACTGTTTAGCTTGTCAATCACGTCTCACGGTATTTCTTATGTATCTACCTACCTACTTATAGGTTATCAGATTCTGCAACTGATATCTAATGCAACTGATATCTAATACAAACGAATCTATTGGACTATACTAGCGGCACGCTATGATGGCCGGTTTGACGTTTGTCCGCTCATGAAGTTCCGTTAATTGATAACGACTTTGAAGGAAATAATTGTATTACGTTATTGACGATAGTGATGTGCAGAGATTCATAAATTTTATCGAATGTAGTTTTAGGTTTAGGACTCAAAATTTATTAATTTATAAATTTTAAACCGGCCATCATAGCGTGCCGCTAGTATAGTATCATTCCCGCCACCACTAACACACTTTACGCTTAGTTGGAGTAGAAAGCAGAAAAGTGAATGTAAAATTCCATTGAATCGTTCCCATGTTCCTATAATAGATAGGTAGAGGTACTATAGTATATTAATAGCTTACTATAACTGGAAAGGGATAGGCCCTTGCGTGACACTGTACGGGGAATACGGAAAACTATGTAACCAATTACTTATAACTAAACTACTGACCTACTTTTATGGAATTTAGCTAGGGAAGTACCTAATGTGTGTGTGTTTTCTTAATTTATTAAACCTTTAAGTTAACCAGTCTACCCTGTATTCCCGAATAAGTTAATTTACTTAGTTAGTCGGCAATTAAAAATTTGGAGGTTCAAACAAAAAAGTTATGTCTACCTACCCTCTTTTTAACGAACAAGATTTTGTAGATAAGTACTAAACATGAAAATATTTGTGGATAAAGATACCTCACGGAGATACCTCATTAATTTTACTAACGTACAGACAGGTGCCTAATTATCTCTCTTTTTAACTTGTTTATGCATTATCTACATCTGGTATGTACCAGCTATAGCAGTAACAGAGTAAAGATACATTCTACTGTGGCAGTAACCTTGTCCGGAAAAGATGACATCATCTCGTGAGAATCGATACAGCTAGGTGTTCGTATAGTTATAGCTACAACGTTATAAGTAGGAGGATAACTTACCTTGTACGGGTAATACTGCTGTCCGCTCATGTTGAATTCTATAACAATAGGAAAAACAGTGTAAAAACAAGTTATTCAAACACTAGAACGCCTAAACTCCGACTAAAAATAAACTACGATCAAGCGAACCGGCTTTTTGCAAACATGAGTGCCGCCTCGAAAAAGGTTGACTTCACGTGATAAATAACAACGTAAACTTTTAAGAATCACTGTAATTATTATACTAATTGCTCGGTAACAGTAATAATGTATGAGAAATCGATTGGAAATACGTACTTTTATTATAATCTTGCGACACACCCAAAGCTCAATGGAACGAATTCGGAAATAAACACGACACGAGTGTACTCGGTGAGGTCGGTCTGATTCGTGGCGTTTTTGTAAGCCCTCTCACTCACAGCGCCGGGTCAGAGCTGGTCAACCATTGGTTCGAATTTCATTGGTAATTAGTTTGATATTGATTGTAAATTCACTGTCAGGTAGGTACTAGCGTCTGTAATGGTATAGGTAGGTACAGTCTGCAGTACAGTGAAATTAACGGAATATTTAGGTTTCTTTTTTTATATATGGTTGAAATCAAACAACGCTAAATATTTCTACTCTGTTACATTGTTTATGAAATTTTTTATTGAAACTGGATTTAGGTTGCTACATAAATCTCGAACGATGTTAGATTGCGGATGTCTAGATTGTGTTATAATTTTGCATTAGGTACTGATATTATGAATGCGAAAGTGTGTTTGTTTGTTGGGTATAGTAATGGGTATAGTAGTGGGTCATCAGATCGGGAGAGCTACTTTTTAACCCGGATAAACAAAGAGTTCCCGCGGGATTTTTAAAAAGTAAATCTATGCGGATGAAGTCGCGGGCATCAGCTAGTTGCTATTTATCTATTTTTTCATTAAAAAAAATCGGCCAAGTGCGAGTCGGGTCTCGCTCTTTTAGGGTTCCGTTAAAAAAAATTAAATTAAAAGATTTCCATCTACCCACCTACCCATTTTAATTTAATTTTTTTAATTTAATTTAATTTTTATTATTTGTTGTTATAGCGGCAATAGAAATACATAATATGTGAAAATTTCATCTGTCTATCTATTACGGTTTACGAGATACAGCCCGCTGACAGACGGACGGACGGACGGACGGACGGACGGACAGCGTAGGCTTAGTAATAGGGTCCCGTTGGTACCCTTTGGGTACGGAACCCTAAAAACCACAGACTCCAATGCCGTGTCGTATTTTTTATCATAGAGTATGGTTAATGTTCTTTTTTTTGACACAGACACAGTTAAACTAGTGGTTCGCCCCGAACTGAGACCTCGCGGTAACGGTTTCCCATAATTGACGATCAAAATTGACATTATTATTATGCCCGTTTTCACCAACCATACCTAAATCATCCCATTTGTAGAAGTCTCTTTACATAGGTAGCCCCTAAATACAATTCTAACATCCCAATGTCATTTTCACCTTTAGTTGTCCCGTAGAGGTTCGTAATAACAAAGTTGACAGAAAGTGTCAACTAACTTAACATAGGTAGCCCGTAAAGGTTAGGGAACTGTTATAGTGAAATCCTCAAGGCCTCAATCAAACTTAGGTATAGTTTTTTGGAACATTCAAATTAAATTACTTGTACACAGCGTCAACTATTGACACGATCAGAAATATGTAAAAACAAACTGCAACGTGAAGTTTTATTGATGTTTGCTAAATGACTAAATAATAATCTTAATTGAATAATAGGTATGTTACATAAAGCTGCATTTGCTATATGAGATGAGAGCGCCATCTATTGACATCATTGTGAAGTTCTGTTGTTGCTGCTCATTAAAAGTTAAATAATTTAGTTTCCTTATTACATTTATCTAATTTTAGTATTTGTTGTTCAAGTACATGATATTACGCTAAAATTGTAAAACTTTCAAGCCCCAGCTTTCAATGGTTATTCCGTTCTGAGGTCAAATATAATCTCCACTTTGAAAGCCCCCCCATTTCGTCAATTTTAGGAAAAAAATTTAAAAAAAAATACTTTTGTACTCTGTTCCAAATTATCTTTAAAATGAGGTACTGTAAACCTATGAAACGCAAAATTTTTTTTTTTCTTCGCATTCGCTTCTATGAGAGCCCCCCTGAAATAAAGATTTTTATAACTTTTTAAGCCATTTTCGGCTGGAGGCCATCGGTTTACATATTATATCTAAAATTGAAGTAATTTCGTTCAGTAATTCAGAAGTTATAAGGCTCTGACAGACGGACGGACGGACGGACGGACGGACGGACGGACGGACAAGTGCAAATTCACTCAAGTAGACTCAAAGACCTTCGCTTCGCTCGGTCGAAAACACTAAAAAGGTTTTTATGATGGGGGCATGAGTCATCACCAATCAAATTTTGGTAGTTATAACAAAAACTCCATCGCAAATCAAAAAATATCACAAGATGCACTGTTGCGCGCCCCTGGTCCACGTAATCGCGATGATGTCATCGTACGGCGTCGCTGCCGGCTGCGGCCCGCGCGTTGCCGCGGTGTCGGCCAGGCGCGGCCGGCCAGAGGGAACACTTCGCTATACTTGTTTATCAAGGTTTCGTTTATGATAGGTGCTTAGATCTGTAGATCATAAACAATAAACATGTCTAAATATTCTGGATAGACGTACATTACTACTCTTAACATTTCACCCTTTGCATGGCGCTTCAACGTATCTCTTAAGTTTTTACTTGTACCTACCTATTACGGTTTCGTTCCACGGCCTACACGCGGTGCATAACATTCTTGCGCGTTTCTGATAGAAGTTACTTTCGAAGCTTTTAGTCTGTTAGGAGAAAATATTTTTAGAATTACCTATCTATTGTAGGATCGACTCAAACAGGCGCTAGCATTCTATAACCCACCCTATAGGAAATAAAATCATGAGGGTCTGCCAAAACTGCCCTTCGATGCGAGGTCGCCAGTTCCACAGATTAATGATTATGTATACCAGATATGGATACTACTTATATCCGCCTATTGCACAGAATCGGAGGCCTATTGCCACTTCAGTTTCACGTCACAATGAGCTTTGTCGATTTGTCGATAACTTTGAATGGTTTAAAGTTGGAGCGTTATTACCACAGAGTAAGGAAGGTTCATACTCCTTACACTGTGACATTACTTTGTGGATCCTATTGTTTTTTGGAATTTGGACTTCACTCATATCGCACAAATCCCTTTAGACGTAGTCGTAATTCCTAGTTCCATGACATCCCTAGTGGGAAGGCAGCTTAAGCTGTTAAAATAACCCTAACATAATGTAGGACACGAAATCATCGTCATTGATCTTATTCACGATCATTAGATCATCATAGCACTTTGTGATTCACAGCGTAAACAGTTTTGAGTCTTTAGTAATAAAATCGAATGACGTGATGACTGATGAGTGATGACGCGGCGGCGGCGGCGCAGTGTTTGAAAATTATAAGTCTACTACGTGCCCTATATATTATACTCTTTGCCTATGGTACCTACAGTAGAACCTGGTTAACTATGTATATTCAGACTTAAGTCTGAAAGAAAAAGAATAATAATTTTTATCACCTGATTACGGAAAAATGAATAAAACCAGTCATATTATTTGTTTGTATAAATATGTAGCCAAGATGTAGCCTGTCATCGATCATAACAAGGAACTCAATTCATATTGGTAGTAGGTATTACCTTTGACAAATGAACCACAGTAAATATCATTCGTCTATGGGTATTACAGAGTACTTTGTATCGTGGAAGTAGGACTAAAGGCAGTACCTATCCTTTATTTTGATTGACCGCTTGACACCTCATTCATATTAGTCTTATATTAGTACTATCATGGAAGTAAGATTGTACCTATCCTCTCTTTTTGACGTGATAACGTCTTATAAATAGATGAAACCGGCTGCACGTTCCGCCTGAGCCTGCGCGTGCAAGCGAGAGCGCGGAACAAGCGATAGAGATGCACAATCGGCCCAAGAGTTGGCTCGTGACTAGAGAAAATTGTAATTTTCAATTAACTCCTTCTTTGTATTATACAAAATAATGATAATACAGTGATAATAATTCAATTCAATTCATAAAAAGTATGCAATTTTTCATCAATGTTTCTCTAAGACGTTATCACATAAAACTATTGTCCTTAAACCGACTTTACAGAAAACCAATTTAATTTTGTAACTTAATTTGAATAGGCAGTGAAGTAATTATAAAGTCAAAGATTGTAAAAAAATTCGATTTATTACAGTAATACAATACATCAAATTGGAAATACATGGATGCTTGGCCATCGGCGTTGTGACAAAACATCTCTGATACACAATAATATATTATACATACATACAATAATATACATAAATATAATTAGAGAATGTTTTGCAATGCTGTCTAGTCTTCCAGGAAGAAATACTGGCCCGCCCTTTTTTGTTCTATGTCCTGTAACAAAAAAGTTTAAATTTTTTACATCATGTAGACCAACTTCTGCCTAAGGCTCTTGTCACAAGACTAAATTATCAAGAGACTCATTCAAAACAAAGTGTTACAATATTATGTAGCTTTATCAATATGGCACGTAATATTATTAGTAAGTAGGATATTCAAACGATTCCCGCGGGATTGAAAACCTAAACGAACGACGAACATTATATAAATAAATTATTACACTATCTTGTGGAGAAGTTGCAAAGCAAATTGCATAAATGCAACTCTTTCATCATGAATAATTTAATATAAAAAATAGTTTTTTGACCGACTACAAAGTATATAATTTACTGTAGATATTTTAAAAACAGTTCGACCGATTTTGATAAAATTTAAATCGGACCATCTGGGAAGTATACCCTGGTCAAACATAAAATAATTTTCTAAATCGGTTCAAGCGTCTTCAAGTAATCGATGAACGTACATAAAAAAAAGATTCCGACGAATTGAGAACCTCCTCCTTTTTTGAAGTCTGTTAAAAATGTCTAAAAATTTTAATCTGACAAGGGAAAATTTGATATAACATAATAGTCTAAGATCCGAACATAACATCGACCTTCACCCATCTGTTTACCGAATGAAACATTTTTTTTATAAAATTCCATACATAGACAAATACGTCTTGTATGTATTGCCTATCAAAATATGTTCATGACTATCATTTATTAATAGTAGATTAGTAGCCAAGGGCTGTAAGGCATGATGTTTACACCCGAGCTAACTACTCTGCTTTACATCTCGATTGTGAGGTAAGTAGAAAAAACCGGCATTACAAGAATAAAACATTTTAAATTTTGAAAAGTTCTTGATATTGATGTCGTGTTTAGTACTCATAGTTTCTTTTAACATTGAAAAAATGCACCACAAACTAGATGGCTGCAGCTTTTTTGATAGCTCACTAAAGTATGTTAAGAATACAGTCTCAGATAAAGACTTTACTCGTTTTTCTTTTCGCCACTTCATGAACTCGTCGTAAGTTTTCAAATATCCCTCCTTAGAACTTTCAGGCAAAATATTGTTAATTGCTGCTTCAGCTTCCATTTTCATTGAATCGGGAGTGCAGCTTATATCTTCATCACTTGCAGAACTTATGTTTTTTCCTAATTAGCATGTAATTATAAAAATATCCCAAAAGCAGACAATATTTAAAGTAAAAGTTTTCTATTACTGCCTTTTTTCATCTTTTTTTTTTATTTTTTTTTTCCAAGAACGAAATTGAGCTTCGCCGTTCGATATTTAAAATTGATGACTATTATACTCATACAAAGACAAGGCTGAATAGCGAAGCGACCTCTTTTGTCATAGATGTACGCGAACTTTTTGAAAGAGTGAAGAGTTTTTTTTTAATTACTTACCGCCCTAGGGCTTTTCTAGCTACATTATTACCCTAGAGCGCTAATTGGTCACTTACAAGCCCCATTTGGGGGTAATAAGGACCTACTTACCGAATATGAGAGATGTAAAAAAATATTAATTAAATATATTTTTTAGCGAGTTTCAACGAAGGCGTCGCTCGCAGCCACTATGCTCTATCCTTCTTTATTACACTAAATAAGCTCGGATTTCTCTCTTGCGCAACTTTACTTGCTTTGATTTTTAAACTTTAAATCCTGGCAATAGTGTTTCATGAACGGTTTATTGCAGGCAATACTATATCATCGCGTTTGTTATTAAATAATCTTTTTTTTGATATATATTTTGATTGGTAAACAAGTGGGTGAAACTCGCTAAAAAAATTTAATTAATATTTTTTTTTAATTAATGATAGCCATGAACATATTTTGATAGGCAATACATACAAGACGTATTTGTCTATGTATGGAATTTTATAAAAAAAAATGTTTCATTCGGTAAACAGATGGGTGAAGGTCGATGTTATGTTCGGATCTCGTACTATAACCATCATATTGATTTTTCCGTGTGAAGTAAGCCCAGACCCATACTCAGACTTACATACATACATATACTGCTAAAATATAATAAGAATTTGGACTTTGCCATAGTTGTGTAAAAATGTACAGTGGTAAACTCTCTTTACACGCCAAAAAGCCAGGCATGCGTAAAATCAGCTTGATATTCGTCATATTATTACAATATAATATCGCACTAATTTATTAGTCGATCAAGTATACAAATAATGGGTTTATAATTCGCGCGTCCAGCGACGGAGCGGGTCTGGCGCCGCTGGTCGGTCGAAGCCGCTAGCCGCTTCAAACTGAGTTAGTGAGAGGATCTTGGCTTCGGGTCGCACTACTCCAACATACCATTATTGTTCGTTTATTGCGAAAGATATTCCTATACATAATATAGCGATTTCTATGCGATGCAAAGCTGGCATGCTGTAATACGTCTGAACTTAAGAAGTCCGACGAGGATTTTTATAGCCGCCTATATGGGTATTCTTTCGGGACGGACTGACTACCTTCTTAATTTAGTTGTTTTTTTTTTGTCTAGTGTGTTGTTGTTTTTGTCTAGGACGAGTTCAAATTTTGTACAAAATGAGTTCAGATTTAATTAATCCGGCGTACAAAACTAAATGGGTTGTAAATGTAATTATGTCTAAGTAGTAGTATTTCTTCTGTTCTGTGAACTTCTGTGTGCTTTGTTGAGTTCGACGAGACAACATAAGTAAAGAAGGCGGAAGCAGATGGCCTGCCTATCTTTGAACCCTATGGCACGCCACTGAAAATGTATGTACCTTAACGGAGGAGTGTTTGTTGATCCTTGGGCGGAAGTTGTTGGGGTCCCTGCGGAAGGTGATGCCGAGCAGTTCCAGGAACTTGTTCATGCCGTTGAGCAGGGACTGCGGCGCGTGCGCGGTGGCATTCGCGGACGGGGTGCCCTCGAACACTATGACCCGGTCCGCGAGGTAGGTGGCCATTATGAAATCGTGCTCCACTACGAAGCCTGTGCGTTTTGCGTGGAGGATGAATCTGGAACAAGTATTGAGTTTATTAATCACTAGCTGATGCGACTTCGTCTTCGTGGATTTAGTTTTTAAATCCCTCAGGAACTCTTTTGATTTTCCGGGATGAAAAGTAAGAAAGCCTATGTCACTCTCCAGGTCCTCAACTATATCCACGCAAAAACTCACGTCGATCCGTAGCTCTGTTGCGGCGTGATTGAAGGACTAACCGACAGACAATACACACTTTCGCATTTATAATATTGGTATGACTAGCTGATGCCAGCAACTTCGTTCTCGTGGATTTAGTTTTTAAAATCCCTCGGGAACTCTTTTGATTTTCCGGGATAAAGAAGCCTATGTCACCCTCCAGATCCTCAACTACATATATCCACGCAAAAAATCACGTCGATCCGTAGCTCTGTTGCGGCGTGATTGAAGGACTAACCGACAGACAAACACACTTTCGCATTTATAATATTGGTATGACTAGCTGATGCCAGCGACTTCGTTCTCGTGGATTTAGTTTTTAAAATCCCTCGGGAACTCTTTTGATTTTCCGGGATAAAGAAGCCTATGTCACTAGGGCTTTCGAATACCGGATTTTTTCAATACCGTTATTAATACCGGAAATATTTTTTTCAATACCGGGATGGGATTTCATTGGGGCTCTAAGAAAGTCCTATCTTTTGAAGTAGGAGACATGAAAAATCGTTATTAATTTTAGGTATTAAAAATCTGTATGAGCTATTTCAGAAAATCACCCTTTCAGAGTAGTAAAATAGGGGGTGAAAATTTGAAAGGGAATATTTTTATTTTATAGATATTATTTACTTGTTTGGGCGGTAGGTTATTTGATTCGTGTAGGGCCGGCTTTCACAAAGCTCAAGGTCTTGCCACTTCCATCCATGTACATTTTGGAAATATCAAAATTTGTGAAAA
Organism: Oeneis ivallda; assembly: GCA_029955525.1. Classification (NCBI taxonomy): domain Eukaryota; kingdom Metazoa; phylum Arthropoda; class Insecta; order Lepidoptera; family Nymphalidae; genus Oeneis; species Oeneis ivallda. The sequence continues at coordinate 11,488,548 of JARPMR010000022.1, forward strand.
TGAATATGCATAACTTCAAGGCCAAGCGTGACACAAATTTAAATACGCGATCTCTGAGAGATCCCGACAAATTTATTTTTACCATAGCACCACAAACAGCACATTTTAATAAAAATTATCAAAATAGTCAATTAAAATATTCAATAAATTGCCAATCGATATCAAAATACTACCAAAACAATACTTTGCACATAAATTAAAGAAATGGTTGCAAGGGATTTGTCGTATTGACAAAATCTTTTTGTCATATTATGCAAATAAAGAATTGAATTGAATTGAATTAATCAATTCCATAAATATGTTGACCGGGGAAAACGCTCTTTCCGCCTCTAAGCCTTAAAATGCTTATAATTAATTCCTTTTTCAACTCTCACACTACATTCATTATCAATGCTAGAGGAAGCTTAGGGTTTAGATACTTTTTTTTAGTTTTAGCCTCCATTTCTGCTTCCAGTTGTTTTTCAGTTCAAATCAACCCAATATTGGGCTGCAGGCATGTCTGCAGATATTAATAAAAATTTGAAAAAAGCCTAGGATCCTGGTAGAAGCCAATACCGGTATCCCGGTATTGGAAGCCCTCAATACCGGTATTGAAAAAGTCCGGGATCCCGGTATTAGCCAATACCGGGATCCCGGTATTGGAAGCCCTATATGTCACCCTCCAGATCCTCAACTACATATATCCACACAAAAACTCATGTCGATCCGTAGCTCTGTTGCAGCGTGATTGAAGGACTAACCAACAGCCAATACACACTTTCGCATTTATAATATTGGTATGATTGTTTCGGCGAGGTCACTGCTGAAATTGGCGCCTTGTGTTGTTTACACATTCATATAAATTATGCCGAGCTTATGCTGAGCTTTAGTCCATACACCACCCTGATTTGTCTTTCAATCATGCAGTAACAGGGCAATGGATCGATGTGTTTCTCTTCATGGGTATAGTTGAGGACCTAGAGTGTCAAATGCTATGGGTTTTATCCCCAGAAATACAAAGTTTCCCCTGAGATAAACCTAACTCCTTACTTCATATGGATAAAGTCACACGCAAAAGCTAGTTAGTAATTATTTCCCATTTTTATTTCTAAAAAAAGAAAAATGCAAACATTTGATTAAAAGTGCTGAAGCTGGAGTATTTTTGCCATATCCTCAGGAATAACAAATACAACCTCCTGCAGCTCATTATACAAGGAAAAATAGTTGGCTGAAGACCACCGGGTCGGAGAAGAACATCGTGGCTTATAAACCTACGCCAATGGAATGGGAAAAGTACACAGATCATTGTTCCGTGCAGCAGCGTCCAAAGTGCAGATAGTCCTAATGGTTGCTAACCTCTTATAGGAGTTGGCACTACAAGAAGAAGTCAATTTTCAGTTTAGCTGCCTACACCACTTTTTTAGGGTTCCATACCCAAAGGGTGCCAACGGGACCCTATTACTAAGCCTCCGCTGTCCGTCCGTCTGTCAGCGGCCTGTATCTCGTAAACCGTAATAGATAGACAGTTGAAATTTTTATTTTGTACTAGCCGATGCCCGCGACTTCGTCCGCGTGGATTTAGTTTTTTAAATCCCTCGGGGAACTCTTTTTAATTTTCCGGGATAAAAAGTAGCCTATGTCACTCTCCAGAACCTCAATACCCATGCAAAAAATCACGTTGATCCGTAGCCCCGTTGCGGCGTGATGAAGGACAAACCAACAAACCTACAAACAAACACACTCGCATTTATAATATTAGTAAGGATTTTATTTTTATTCCAATGATGTTGGACCGGCTAAAAGTCAAAATAATCGTACGTAGCTCACAGGAATTCCGGTGAATAACGTTACTCACAGGAACATAGGACGCATTCGGATTTAAACAAAAAATGTAATTATAAACAAAAAATGTAATTATTATCGTATATAAATAAAAATGTATATTCCCTATATCCCGTGGTAGAAACATCACGCGTGAACGGCTGGACTGATTTTGACGGGACTTCCAATGACAGATAGCTGATGGTATAAGCCTAGCATAGGCTACTATTTAACTGGTTTTCAAAAAAGGATCAAAAAAATATTGTGTTTTTTAACCTATAAATATCAATATCTCCGTGATTTCTAAGCCGATTTGCCTGAATTTTTTTTAATCGACACAGAAACTTTGCGAGATGGTCCCATAAAAGTTGTAGTTGTAGTTGTTGTAGTAGTTATAGTAGTAGTAGTTGTAGAAGTAGTTGTAGTAGTTGTAGTAGTAGTAGTAGTTGTAGAAGTAGTTGTAGTAGTTGTAGAAGTAGTTGTTGTAGTAGGTAGGACCTGGGAAGTATACCTTTTGAAACATAAAAAGAATTTTCCAAATCGGTTCAGGCGTCTTAGAGTAATCGGTGAACATACATAAAAAAGATTCCGTTGAATTGAGATCCTCCTCCTTTTTTGAAGTCGGTTAAAATAAGAATAAAAATTAGTTTAAATTTGAAGAAGTTATGGAGTAAAACAGTCAAAATAGTTCAACCCCTATCTCAGAGAACATACATCCATCCATACATCCCATCCATCCATCCATCCGTATACTAAGTACATCTATCCATACATCCATCCACACAAACTTTCACATTAATAATATTAGTGGTATAAGTAGCATATGATATAGTTAATGTAGTTAAAGTTAGTAGCAGGAGGATACAAACATAAATACGTACATGCATACACACATACATACATGCATGGATACATATATACATACATGCATTCATGCATGCATACATACATACATACATGCACTCATGCATGCATACATACATACATACATACATACAAACATGCATACATGCATACTTGCATACATACATACATGTATGCATGCATGCATGCATATTGGCGCATAATTTAAGGATAAATATGTGAAAAGTAGCATTCGAATATCCCGCGAGAACTGTCTGTTTTCCCGGGATAAAAAGTAGCTGTTGTTACTTTTCCGGTCCTCAACTATGGCTATCCAAAAAACCACGTCAATATGTAACTCCCTTCGCACATAATCGAAGGATAAATATATGAAAAGTAGTATACTAATATCGCGCAGGAACCGTTTGTTTTCCCGGGATAAAAAGTAGCCTTTGTTACTTTTCAGGCCCTTAACTTTACCTGTGCTAAAAAACCACTTCAATCTATAACTCCGTTGGCGCATAATTTAAGGATAAATATGTGAAAAGTAGCATACGAATATCCCGTGGGAACTGTTTGTTTTCCCGGGATAAAAAGTAGCTGTTGTTACTTTTCCGATCCTCAACTATGCCTATCCAAAAAACCCCCTTCAATATGTAACTCCCTTGGCACATAATTGAAGGATAAATATGTGAAGAGGCATACTAATATCCCGCAGGAACCGTTTGTTTTACCGGGATAAAAAGTAGCCTTTGTCACTTTTCAGGCCCTTAACTTTACCAGTGCTAGGAAAACCACTTCAATCTATACCTCCGTTGGCGCATAACTGAAGGATAAATATGTGAAAAGTAGCGTACAAATATCCCGCGGGAAGTGTTTGTAGGAACAGTTACAGTTACAGTTTTATTATAAGTATAGATAGATAATAATTAAATTTTATGTAACAGTGTCAATTTTTGACGTTCGTAAGCGTTAGGATATGCAGTCGCTTGTGCTTGAAATTTCAAAAACTGATGCTTGTTATGGTTTTTTGAAACCGAAGCTTGCTTGCTTGTTTGCTTGCTTGATTTCTTGCATGCTTGCTTGCAGGATTAAAAAAAACCCGAATCCCGATGAAAAAATCGATGCTGCGGATAATGTAAGCGTGATTTAAGTACAATCAGCGCCATCTATCTGTGGTTTTTCAAAATCCCGCGGGAACCTTGGATTTTTCCGAGATAATTTATAGCCTATGTGTTATTCCAGGGTATAATCTATCTCCATTCCAAATTTCAGCCAAATCCATCCAGTAGTTTTTGTGTGAAAGAGGAACAAACATACACACAAACTTTCGCCTTTATAATATTAGTAGGATTTCTATTGCCGCTATAACAACAAATAATAAAAATTAAATTAAATTAAAAAAATTAAATTAAAATATTTCCATGGGTACATGGAAATATTTTAATTTAATTTTTTCTAACGGAACCCTAAAAGAGCGAGGCCCGACTCGCACTTGGCCGATTTTTTTTATTCTTATAATGAAACAAAGGTACAAACCGTTTAATAACTTTGGCGGCGACTAGACGCTGCTCTGAGTCAAGGTACGCCGATGGCTCATCTATGAGGTAGACTTCAGCCGGTTTACCCAGGCATAGCACCAATGCCACCCTCTGCAACTCACCACCAGACAGATTCTGCACCTCCTGGTCCATTATCTCCTCTATTTTCATTGGCTTCATGACATCAGTTATAAACTGAAAGCAAAGGTCATTTTAAACATGGATATTATATGAAAAATTAGATTACATCACTATAGAAGGAAGTACAATAAAATGGAGATAATTTAATATAAAAATGTTTTTTAAAAAACCGACTTCAAATGATCTCACTATGATCCCAGATGGTCGAAATAAAATATTTTAGTAGTATATTAAGAACTTGTCAAATTTACCTGCGGATGTGTGTAAGCATCTCTGATCTTGTCATGTAGCAAGTTGCGAACCTGCCCCTGTGACTTTGGGGATATTTTCTGTGGCTTATAGCTAATGTGTAACTGCGGCAGTTGGTTTGCACCTGTGAACATGCAACATGTAAGGTAGCTTTTTAACTGACTTCAAAAAAGGAGGAGGGTATCAATTCGTCTGAATCTTTTTTTTTAGCGGCAGCGATCGCGGCGTTTTTATAGCCTTTGCCGTTTTATGGCCTTTTGCGACTGCATTGCGAAAATCGCGACTCAAATGCGTTCGCGTTTTTATTTCGATAGCAGAATCGCAAAATCGCACGAAACGCGAAATCGCACGAAACGCGAAATCGCACCAAACGCGAAATCGCACGAAACGCGATGCACACAAAAGGCTATAAAATCGCTAAAAGCCTTAAAATCGTGCGATCACTGCCGCTAAAAGTAGCCAGTCTGCGCTCTCCCTAATTAAGAGTACTTAAAACATTTATAAATAAACTACAAATAGGTTAAATATAGCACATGTATCCCCTATATCTAACAGAACATTGGTGCTATTTGTTGGTTACTTGGCTATTCAGTCACCAACTGCCTTAGTTAGCCTATAACTAACAGAATTACTAAGTATGTAGTATAATTACATAAGCATAGATATCTAGTATCTATCAAATGCCTATCCAGGGTATGGAATCCAGTGTACACCAATGCATACAAGCCAATCCTACTTAATATTATAAATGCGAAAGTTTGTAAGGATGGATGGATGGATGGATAGATGTTTGTTACTCTTTCACACCACAATAAACCAATTTGGCTGAAATTTGGAATGGAGATAGCTCATACCCAGGATTAAGACATAGGCTACATTTTATCATAGAAAATTAAAGAGTTCCCGCGGGAATCATAAAACCTTAATCCACGCAGACAAAGTTGGGTAATATACTAATAAAAATAATTAATGTTTGTCTGTCAGCTATCAGTTTTTCCTTTCCACATCCACTCATCATCATTATCAACCTTTAGACGTCCTCAGCTGGACATAGGTCTCTGCATGGACCTCCACAGGCTTCGGTCTTGCGCCGCCGGAATCCAGCGGCTCCCTGCCACTCGTTTGATGTCGTCGGTCCACCTAGTGGGGGTCTGCCAACACTGCTCTTATTGTGCGGGGTTGCCACTCCAGCACCTTGGGACCCCAACGACCATCAGCACTTCGAACTATGTGCCCGCCCATTTCCACTTCAGTTTCGCGACTCGCTGAACTATGTTGGTGACTTTGGTTCTCCTGCCGATCTCTTCATTTCTGATTTGATCTCGCAGGGATACCCCAAGCATAGCTCTCTCCATCGCTCGCTGAGTGACCCTCAGCATCCACTCATATTGAGCTTAAACTTGGATTTGGAATAAAAGTTCCCCCAGGACAGTTCCAACAGCACAGGGATCAGCTAGTTTCATATATTATTAGTAGAGACCGGATTATATGCATTTACATATTTGCATATGCATTTGCATATTTAAGCCATCCTCACCGCTAATTGCATATTTTCCGTAAAATATAGATAAGATGCATATTATCGCTATATTTTCAGCACATTCAGCATCCGCACGTAATTATTTTTGGTAGGATAATAAAATGAAAGAGCTTTTCTATGTATGGGAGCCCCCTTTATTTTGTAATTTTATTTTATTTTGATTATTTGTTGTTATACCGGCAATAGAAATACTCAATATGAGAAAATTTCAACTGTCTATCTATATTACAGTCTACGAGCTACAGCCCGCTGACAGACGGACGGACGGACGGACGGACGGACGGACAGACGGACTATGGAGGCTTAGTTATAGGGTCGCATTGGCACCCTTTGGGTACGGAACCCTAAAAATGATTTGGTCATATGTACGGAACCCTAAAAGAGCGAGGCCCGACTCGCACTTGGCCCATTTTTTTCTTTTTGTTCCTTAAACTTATCATTTAATGTTGCATATTCTGTCAGTTTTCGTGCATATTTCAAGCATTTTTCTTGCATATTTGCATGCATATTTCAAGCTTTTTATGTTGCATATAATCCTGTCTCTAATTATTAGCTTTACACTCAATCTTATACTTCAATAAAGTATCTAATTTAAAAAGAGAAGTCTATTTATTCATCAATAAAGTTACTTTATGAGAAGTATATTATTTATTATTGTTCAACAATGAAATATAAATGTTAAAATTTGCTAGAAATAGGTCACACACATTTTCTGATTTCAAGGTTATTTTTCATTTTTATGTTATTGAAGTTGAATCTAAATGCCAAGTTTTTTACTATGCAATCATTAAAAATGCAAATTGCACACTGGTATAGCAAATACTTTACCATCTGCAGGTAATGTTGATTCTGCATGTCTCAAACACTTTTGGAACACAGGATGAAAAAATAAATCAAACAATTCAGTCCTAGCCATTGCAAAAGCCTTTAAATGCCACTATTTTCATTAAAATACACTTATATTTATTACTAGCCTATAACCTCAACAATTCGGCGTCATCTACATTTTCGAATTTAAGAAGTTTATTTTCACAGTCTATAAGTCTTTATTAGGTCTAGTGAGGTCATTTGCACATCAAATTGTACTGTTAGAATGCAAAATATTACGATAACTTTCGATATTTTCCAATTTTCACGACTAATATTTTAGACGTTTGAACTTTGAAGTTTTATCAAATCAAAAAAATCTGTCAGTTCATTGTGAGTTTGACAAGTGAGTTTATGACAACTGACAGCAGCACTTCTGTGTTGCCACATTTTACAAACCACGATCGGATACACGTACTGTGACGAATTCACATTGTTGAAATAGCATGTACGGTTCTAGTAGGATAAATAAATTATACCAAACGTCTATTATATGGACCCGTTTTATTGTTATTTTTTATTTCACACGACTGTAGTTTTACCACAGAACTTCGAGAAATCGTGAGGTACGTGGTTGAAATCCAACCTACTCGCTTAAAACGCTTTAGTTCAATGTTTCTGAAACGAACCGCTAAGGTGTCGAACGCACTTCCAACATCTGTGTTTCCGGCCACATATACCCTCAGTACCTTCAAGGCAAGAGTGAATAGGCATTTTCATAAATAAATAAAAAAAAAACTATAGTGATTAGAGTAACATTAAATAGTTCTTTAATTAAAACGTAATTTTTTCATACCTTCATCTGGCTCCAGATTGCCAGCCAACATTCTGATGAATGTTGTTTTGCCAGTACCATTCTCACCAAGTAGCACTAAGATTTCAGAGTCTGAAAACTCTCCTTGCATGACTTTGAGGTGGAAATCTCCCATACTTTTGCTCATCTCTGGATAATCATAGTGGTTCATTCTTTTTATCTGTACGAAATTTGACTCACATAAAAAATAGTATGCATAGCGAATAAATTAATTCAATTCAGTTCACAAATAGTGGCTTTTCGGTATGGCGCGAACAGAGGGTCTATCGCGTAATTTTTTCTCAGTCCTTAAAGGGCTGCATCAATGTCAAAATATGATTTTGGGCTTCTCCTATTGGCCAAAACCATGTTTTGACATTGAAATAGTCCTTTAAGGACAGTGATAAAAGTTACGCGATCGCCACACTGGGTGCAAATTGTATCGCCAGTGTCGCGTTGATGGAGAAGGCACGAAGGAGATTGATCAGTGTAAGTAAGATGATGTTGCTAGTCTTAAATTTAAATCCATAACTAATATTTTACATTCAAATATGTGTCAGTCTGTCTGTTAACTTTTAATGTCTCTGTTAGTGAACCGATCTTGACGCTTGGCATATATTATATAGATAGCTTGCATGCTGAAGACAGAGATTTTTATCCTGGAAAATCAAAGTTACCACAAGATTTATAAAATCGTAAACCATTCGAACAACATAGTCAGGCATCATAAAATAAAACATATTCTTAGTATGCATTCCTTTTCAATAGTTAACACCAAAATTAATAAAACATACCTCTTCTTCTGTAGCAGACTCTGCTACTTTGAATACTAGAGATTCAGTTCGGAATCTCATATTTTCAGTGGGCACAAACCCATCTAAGAAAATATTTATACCTGGAACAAATTTTTTTTAAGCTTCAAGCATAATATTATAGTATTTGGTAACAATAATAATTTTAATTTTGATAATAACAATATCGTAATATGTCGTTTTTGCTCAATTTAGGCGTGCAAAATATTGAAATATAGATCTTTGTTGTGCATCTTGGTGTGCAATGTCACTCTCATCTGGACTTCGATATGTGTAGTTCCTAAGTGAGATTGAGCCAAATTGTGAATGGGCTGTAGTAGTTTGTTCTGTGGCATATATTTCATTTTTCTGAAATTCCCAGCCCACCTTCACCCTGCCTCTATGACTTTAATAATAATAATATCTTACAAAATATTTCATCTTCAACGAAAAACTAAGAAATTGCATCTGTTTTAGAACACAATTTGCACTATGAAATCTCAGTTGTCTAGTTATCATATAAGATTTTCCATCGTTTCAAGATTTGTTCAGAAGAAAATGCTCATGAAATCTATTACTGACCTTCTCGAACGGAGAAAGGCATAGTAACTACACCGTAAGCACCAGGCACGCCGTACAGACAGCAAATAAAATCAGACAAATAGTCCAACACTGACAAATCGTGCTCCACCACTATAATAAACCTGCACACAATAAAAAAAATATATTTTATATTAAACTATTTTATATTCTGCGTGGGCAGCCGGCAGAACCCCTGTAGCATCAGAATTAAGGGTTGGCTCTTGGTAAAATGTAGTCTAAGCTTGGTATAGGTAGCGGCACGAAAGTCTAGCGGTGACCGTTATTGCGCAGAAGTCGAAAATAAGGTATCATGGCGCTGATTGGCTCTCCAGTCGCATTCCGTCCGTTGTCATTGGTTGCGCGACAGTAAATAATTTGTTCAGCGCTAAACTTTCGTGCTGCGACCTATACCTACAACAACTATTCAAAATCGACAGTTAATAAATCACCACAATGGACTGCTAGCTGGACAGTAACTCTTCATCATCAGGATTGAGGATTTAGAAACCAAAGTTTTTGTATCGATTAAAAAAAAGATTCACGCAAATCGGTTTTCACGGAGATACTGATATACATAGGTAGAAAAACACAACTCTTTTTTTGAAAGTCGGTTTAAAAAGTAGTCTATGTTACTCCTTATAACATCAGCTTTCTGTCAGTCAAAGTCCCGTCAAAATCGGTCTAGCCGTTCACGCGTGATGCCCTGTCCAAGGAAAATAGGGATTCATTTTTATAATTTTACTAGCTGATGCCCACGACTTCATCCGCGTGGATTTAGTTTTTAAATTCCCTCGGGAATTCTTTGATTTTCCGGGATAAAAAGTAAGTAGCCTATGTCACTCTCCAGGTCCTCAAATACCCTGGATGCAAAAAATCAAGTCAATCCGTTACTCTGTTGCGGCGTGATTGAAGGGCAAACCAACAAACACACTTTCGCATTTATAATATTAGTAAGGATTAGTAAGATAAGTAGTCTATTTGGATTGAGACTATCTCGCAATCTAACATCGTTCGAGATTTAGGTTGTCTAGCAACATAATAATACTCGTAATAACATAGTTCAAGATTAAGGTTTCTAGGTTGCCTAGCAACCTAAATCTTACTTTGAATACCACCACCACTTTACATGTAGGAGGTACCCTAAAAAATATTTTTCACAATTTTATTTCACCACTATTTATACCCTTGCCAAATTACAGTTTTCTAGTACCAGTAGTAGAGACTACTAGTAGTAGAGCTAAACCGCGGACGGACGGACGGACGGACATGGCGAAACTATAAGGGTTCCTTGTTTACTACGGAACCCTAAAAATGGAATTGCATTATTTATATTTAAAACATAATTTTTTTCATAAAAATGTCAGTCAAATACCCAATTATAACTCTTACTTATCAGGATCTATGAGCGAGCGTATAGTCCGAGCAGCGTTAAGACGCTGCTTAACATCTAGGTACGAAGATGGCTCGTCGAACATGAAGATATCACCATTTTGTATGCACACCATCGCGCACGCGAAACGTTGCAACTCTCCTCCCGAGAGAGCCCCTATTTCTCGATCTCGAATGTGAGAGAGATCTAGAAAATAAATTGCTCATTATACAACCTACTAGCTGATGCCTACGACTACATCCGCGCGGATTTAGGGAGAATGCAGACTGGCTACTTTTAGCTGCAGCGATCGGCGTTTTGCCACTGCATCGCTTTTTCGCGATAGGATGCTAAAAGTAGCGTAGTGCGAAGGTCAGCGTTTAAAAATCGCAGAACGCCGATGCTAAAAAACGCAACTCGTTCGCTGCGACTGGCGCTCGTTGTGTGCCGTGTTTAGACGCGGAATCGAACTTCCGAACAGCGACTCAAAACCATAAAAACGCCGATCGCTGGCGCTAAAAGTTGCCAGTCTGCCATCTCCCTAAGGGGTATAGATTCCCGCGGGGATGCACTGTGAAATCAAAATTCATCCAGTAGTTTTTATGGGAGCCAGTAACAAACATCCATCAATCCTGACAAACTTTCACATTATAATAATATAATATTAGTAGGACTGTAAAATGATGGATGGATGGATGGATGTTTGTTACTCTTTCACGCCACAACAAAAGAACCGATTTGGCTGAAAGGAGAACGGTCATCTGTGACCCAGACAATATAAATTATAATTATTATATTATATTATATAAATTATAATAATTAAAAAATATAATTTCAAATATAAATTATATATCTTTTATATTTGAAATCAATGGCTAACATCAAAATATTGCCTTATGTTTTTGTTCAGGCGTTACACAAAAAAAAAATACAAAAATGCCTATTTATTACGCATATATTATGTTTGATGAGAACATTAACGGAATAAACACAATAACAGAATGGTAACTGCTCTTGCTACCACGGTAAAAGAACATTGGGAAGTTGCGCACACGTTATTAGTGTTGTCTTTTACCTAGGGTGGGCTAGACATCGTGAACACTTTGACCACCCTGCACTGGGTATGGATTATATTTTAAGGGACATAGAAATCCAATAAAACTTTATTTCAACATATTGTTCTTTTTTTGTTATAGATCATGGAACCCCTAATGATAGATCGTACCTGTCTCTGATCTGCAATGAATCATCGAATACGACGGTTTTAACTTTTAATGAATCCTAAGTTGATTTTAGTACTAGGAGTTAAAAATTACATAATCCAGCTGCATCTCCAGGTCACCTAGATACACCCCACAGCTATTTTATCGTCATTTAGTTACATATATTTACGAATTTTGTAGATAAATAGGCATTTTTATATATTTTTTTGTCTAACGCCTGAACAAAAACATAAGGCAATATTTTGGTGTTAGCCATTGATTTCGAATATAAAAAAATATATAATTTAACTATATAAAAAAATAACAAAAAAATGAGGTATGTCTCGTTTCTGTCGGGTCTGGGTTTTTTTTCTATGGGGCGTGACCATTCTCCTTTGGAATAGTGAAAGCTCATACTCAGAATTTAGGCTACATTATATATCGGAAAATTAAGGTGCTCCTGTGAGAATTAAAAAACCTTAATCCATGTGGACGACGTCATGGGCATCATCTAGTAATTCAATAAAGTCAGAGATTCGTGCCTGGGATTTAATCTTGGATCCCCCAAGAAATTGAACTCTTAACCACTAATATTTTGAAAATGATTATGCAAACTTACCAAGCATTTTACAGATTTCAGTTTGGTTTTTCCTTTCATCTTTCTTATCAAGCAACTGTCCAACAGTTCCTTTCACAGCCTTGGGGATTTGATCCACATACTGTGGTTTGATGAGTGCCTTGAGGTCATCCTCAAGGATTTTAGTGAAGTAGTTCTGAAGCTCCGAGCCACGGAAGTGAGACAGAATCTCCTGCCAGTCTGGGGGATCCTGTTAGTTGAAAGTAACATTTTATTATTACGTAGTTATTTCTAATAGCAAGGTCACCTTCTAAACATTATTTCATTGGCCATCATTCATAAATTGCAATAATACATAAACAGTGCCATTTTTATCGCAGTACTTATTTACAGTACTCATCATCATCAGCTCACTACTAAGTGCAGGTCGCCTTTCAGAGAAGGTTTATAATTATAACCCATTGTCCACCACACTGGCCCAATGCAATTAGATGGATTTCACACACCTTCGAGAATGTTGCGGAGAACTCTCAGGTGTGCAGGTTTCCTCACAATGTTTTCCTTCACCGTTGAAGCATGTGATTGTTCATTGCTTAAACATGCATAACTCAGAAAAGTCAGAGGTGCATGCCCGGGCTCGAACCTGTGACCCCCTGAATAGGAGACAGCAGTCCTAACACTATCACTGCTTTAAGTTGAAAGTAACATTTTATTATTAAGTAGTTATTTCTAATAGGTAGGTTCAGGTTTGTAAATCAAATAATACATAAACAGCATCATTTTGATTGTGGTACTTATTTGCAGTACTGCTTTTATCATAATTTTCTGTATTCTACTGTTACATAGATGTATTGCACATTTTTATGTTATACACACTTACATGTTCAACACTGTAGATTAAAGAACAATTAATAAGTATGTTTTTGCTACATTTTCATATTTTGGTGATTTTAACATGAAAACAGACCATGATTTGACAATTAGTAGTGTCTAATTGGTAATAGTAGTAATTACGAAAAGCATATTATTAAAATATCTTTTACTTCTCACAAGGGATTGTATCCCTTGAGGGTCTTGACCTCTCCCACAATTTTTCCTGAAGTTTGAGTTTGAGTTAGAGTTAACATAAAAGAATATTAACTTACAGCAAATCTACCCAGGTTGGGCTTCTGTTTTCCAGCAAGGATCTTCAAAGCAGTTGATTTACCAATACCGTTCTGTCCAACCAGACCAAGAACTTCGCCAGGACGAGGAATCGGCAAGCGATGGAGCTTGAATGAGTTCTTGGAGTAGCGGTGGGTAGTGTGCTTGTCCAAGTTAGAGGGTACATTGATGATTGTTATAGCATCAAAAGGACATTTCTGTAAAGAAAATAAGTATTCAATTGATTATAAGAAATAAGAAATCTTTATTTGAAAATCTCAGTACAGTGCATAACATTGGAATCCTGACCCCTAAACTAGGAAAGCCCGTATCTTAGGGGCCAGTGCCATTCCCAAACATTGATTTATATTATGATTTCACTGGTGCACATAAAACAATGAGTAGAGATTCCTACATTGAATGAAATTATACATAAATAGTTTAAGAAAATGATGAAACAAAAAAAAAAAAAAAAAGAGAGATAATAAAATAAAAACATTGCATGCTTTGCTCTGTTTTAGTATATTGTGTGCGTGCGTGCGCGCGTGTGGTGTTTGTTTGTATATGTGTGAGTCGTGTGTGTGTGTGTGTGTGTGTGTTTGTATGTGTGTGTGTGTGCGTCCATGTCTGTGTGCATGCGACTGAGAGTGTGTGTACCTAAGTGTGCCATATATCCTACTGTAATGGATTCATAATGTATGAACTAAGTCAGTATTTAAAATTTTTTCTGTGTCCTCGTAGTTATATTTAGGTAATAATTTTTTTAAATACTTTTTCAGTCCATGTCTACTCATCTTATTAATTTTGCCTTTTCTGTTGAAGGATCTATACAAAAAAGGGCCTAGGTAGTCAAATTGTCTCCTAGCAAAAGCTGTTTTGGTTTTAGGTAGGAAGACACGGGTTGTACGCCTCTGATTCGTTTCCTGCAATCTGGGACACGTGTTGTGATATCGGAGTATAGAGTGCAAGATGAAAAGTTGACGTATAGTCAGCAGCTGCGATTCCTTATATAGTTCTGCGGTAGAATATTGACGTGGTTTTCGCAGCATCACTTTAATAACAGACCTTTGCGCTCTTTCCACTTCTATCATATGAGTAGCTGCTGCACCACCCCATACTGGAATGCAATAGGTTAGCAAGGATTGGCATAGTGCAGTGTAGACATTAAACATAACTTTTCTGTCTCCTACGTCCCGCAAGTTTTTAAATACTGGTATCAACCTTCTCACTCTTTTTGCTAATGAAGAAATTTGAGAATGCCAGTTTAAATTTTGGTCAATACGAATACCTAGGTATTTCCTTTCAGATGTATGTTCCAGGATTTCACATGTACATGGACTATTTTTGCTTTCCGATGAATAACAGGGCATGCAGGTATGCAGTTTCAGCTCAAAATCCTGCGGTGGCTGTGATGCTCGTGTTATATTGAAGCAAACAACTTTTGTTTTTGACGCATTCACTGTCAGTAGGTTTGATTTCAACTCACTAGCCACTTCACGGATTCCCTGTTCGGCAAACTTCCGTACCTCTTCCCAATTCGCACCGTGGAATAGGATGGCAGTGTCATCAGCAAATGCAAACACATGACCGTTTCTTATTTTGAGCTTACACAAACTATTGATATAAGCTAAAAATAAAGTCGGGCCAAGAGTACTACCCTGGAGAATCAAATGCGTAATATAGTTACTCTCGCTGATGACACCGGCAACCTTCACTCTTTGAGTTCTATTTTGTAGGTAGTCTTTAAACCAATCGAGAGGTATTCCACGTATTCCAAGATCTTCCAACTTAGCTATGAGAAGCGGTATTGAAATCGTATCGAAGGCTTTTCTTAGGTCAAGGAACACTCCTATACACTTCTTGCCCTGGTCCATGTATCTAGACAGTACGGTAGTAAGTGAAATCACTGCATCTTCAGTAGATCTTGCTGCTCGGAAACCAAATTGATTATTTGCAAGTAGATTTTCTCTTTCTAGGTATTTAGTTAGGCGCGTATTGACTACTTTTTCAAGTATTTTGCTTAGCGTACTAAGCAGTGAGATGGGTCTGTAGTTTGACGGGATCTCTTTCTCACCACTCTTGTGAATAGGTATGACTACAGCTTGTTTAAATCGGCTGGGGAATGTGCCACTCATTAGGCTGAGGTTACACAAGTGTTCTATGGGATAGCAGAGTAAATCTCGATTATTTTTTAAAACATGCACTGGGATGTTATCCTGTCCTGGAGCACAGTTGCTTTTCAACTTAGCCAAAATATCTTTAATTTCGGTAATATTTGTCGGATACATTGGCATTGAGTGTAGTTGTCGTGAATCTTGTTTTTTTTGCTTAATTAACTGTCTTTCATTTTTATTTAGTGTATTTAGGATTTCCTTTGCCAAGTTGCTTCCAACAGTCGTGAAGTAGTTATTGACTATATTAAGTGATTCTACAGGTGTAGGTGTTAAATGAAGTAGTTCGCTAGCTAAACTTTTCTTCGATGTTAAATTGCAAATATCCTTCAATATATTCCATGTTCCACTTTTGTTTCCATTCTGTTCTAGTAGTTTGCTTTTGTAGTACGATATCTTTAGTTTTTTCGTTATGTCTTTACATGTATTTCTGTATTTTATATATTTTAATTTCAAAGTCAAGTCTTCTGGATGTTTTTTGGTAAGTATATGAAGTCTATCTCTTTTTTTGAAAGATTTAAGTAAACTGGGTGTAATCCACGGTTTTATCGGCTTTCTTTTTCGTGTTAGTGTAAATGTTTCTGTATTAGTAGTGAAGATTTCCTGTAGAATATTTGTTAATGTATTTGCTGCTTCATTTGTGTCCATAATAGTCAGGTAACTTTTCCAGTCAAAATTTTCGATGCATTTTCTTATAGCTTCATGATTTATTTTAGTTTGTATGTATGGTCCAGTCGTAGATTGCTTTTTTGTGGGACAGCCGGGTATGCACAGTAGTATAGGTAGATGGTCTGTGAGGTCTGTCATAAATATATAACTTTTCGGTTTACCTGCTAATTTGCACATGAAGTGATCAAGACATGTTTTGTCATGGGTTGGCAAATATACGGCTGATGAAAGTCCGTGACTGGCGATTATATCTAAATAGTCAAGGGTCGTCTTGTTGCTGGTGTTTAATATATCTATGTTTATATCTCCAGTTATTACTATATTTCTAGTACGTATTGTAGTAATTGTGGTATCCAGTGAATTTAAAAAAGGGGTTACATCTTTAAAGCAATAGGGTCTATATATTCCTAAGATTGTCATATTCCCAACCTTCGCTGCCAAACAATTAGCTTCCGTTATATTGACTTCATAAACACTTGCTGTAATATCTTCTTTTACATAC
This sequence comes from Oeneis ivallda, assembly GCA_029955525.1. Classification (NCBI taxonomy): domain Eukaryota; kingdom Metazoa; phylum Arthropoda; class Insecta; order Lepidoptera; family Nymphalidae; genus Oeneis; species Oeneis ivallda. The sequence continues at coordinate 11,505,328 of JARPMR010000022.1, forward strand.
ATAATTACTCCGTCGTTCTGATTGAAGCTCCGGTTGGTGAAATACATACTATATCCATCTATTTGTGGTGGAATTGAGGTGTCATCACACCAACATTCCGATAAAACAATGCAATCTGGGTGAATCTTCAGATTTGCAATATAGATTAAAAAATCATCTAAATTTTTGTTTACGCTTCTTATATTAAATGAAATAATATTAAAGTTATTTTCTCCATCAATAATAAAATTTTTTAATTCACTTATTTGCTGACAAGGAATTGAGCACGTTTGGTCAATGTCTTGAATTAATTTTTCGTTATCGTTGAATGTTATATGAGTATAATGTTAGGGGTATTAACTCATAGAAGCGTGGTGTTGTAATTAATAAGAGGGTTGATTTATAGTCAGGTATTTTCTTGTGGCTTCGACTATGAATACGAGTAGTTGTGAAATGGATGCTGCTCCAGTTATAGTGGTTGTTGTGTGTCGAGGAGTTTGTGTTGAGTTTGTATGTGTGTAATAAGTATGTATTAGTAGTGTCGAATGATTGAGTTATTTTTTTACTGTGAAAAATGTTACATACAGTGTTTTTATCTCGTATCGTAATATAACTTTTGCTAAAGAAATTAATAAATAGTCATTTACTTTTTGATAACTTAATTATGTCTTCATCGCAGGTGATGCATATTGCGGTTTCACTGTCCTTTCTCCTAATATATATGTTGCCGTGAGATGTCCAACAATATTTATAGTTGTTATTTTGCGCGAATTGGCGTGCGTTAAAAAACAATCGTTTTGCTTTGGTTGTAAGATTTTCCGAGATGTAAATCGGCACGTCTGCGCCACTTCTACTTATTTTACCAGTTGTCAATGTATTGTTCTCCTTCTTGTATTTTTTCACTGATGAAATGAACTGTTCTTTTTTTATAACCGAAGTGAACTCTGCAATAATGGGTTTTGCGCCGCTTTTCACGTTCGAACGGAATATGTCTTTGATTATGACCGTGTGTTCTGGCGATTTTATTAAGGAGCCAATGTCTTTAACTATATTTATTAAATCTTCCTTCGTCTCCCTCGGGCTCGCCGGCAGATTTCTGATTTCTATGCTGGCTGATCGGGCATTTTTTTCTAATCTATCAACTCTGTCTTCTAGCTCCCTTATGTAGCATATGTTTGATTTTCTTTCCGCCTCCATGTTCTCCAGCCTTTCTCTCATATCTTCATATTGGGACGATATAAATTCCATGGATCGGCTTAGTTCTTCATTTTGTCGTTCAATTTTTTGAAGACTTTTTTGTAAAGCTGTGAATTTTTGCTCCTGTCTACTATTTGCGTTTGCCAATAGCAGTTTAATTTCGTCCATGAACGAACATAAGTCATCTTCTCTCGTGTCATCCCTCTTCCTTTTTATGCGATCCAATATACCAGAAGACGATGCATCTTTTTCTCGCTCTGTGCAGGATAACAGGTTAGGGTCGGAATCGTATGCTTTAGATAGGGGCGAGCGGTCGATAGGCATGATTATTAATAAAAAACTCGCCAAAATGAGTCAACCGGCAAATAAGCTCGTCGCGCGCAAAGTAGGTATGTGAAGTGATTCAGTACTGCGCGGTCGATGACCCGCAGCGCTGTTAAACAACGCCTACCTTACGGATCGTACTTGTAATTGCGCGTACACGCGGTTGCCGGCGCAAATAACTTATTTCTTCTGATAAATACACACACTGTGATTAACTCTCGTATATACACCAGAACTTGATGAACTTGTATCTTGAAGATAATATTAGTACAAGAACTTGTGAGTTTATTGTGAAATAATTAGGTACTGAGATTACTTGGATAACACTCAACTATGCGCACGTCTGCACTGCACCGCGGGGAGGCGGGGATTCAATTTAAATTAATCATTAAATGAGACATCTGTTTCATTAACATTTTAGGTTCAGATAATCAACAAACTTATATACTAAGTATTCTAAGTTGTAGATTATGCAAAATTTTATACACACTTTTTAAGCTATTGCATAGCTTTTATCGCGGGCTTTGAACTAGGACAAACAGTTTGAGCGCGGCGACCGAATCAAGAAATTCCGTAGTGAAAAAAAACCTAACACCGTTGTTCAGTAAGCGTTCAACATTTTAGAGGTTCACATTTAGCTCTGTTTGGCACAGTGGGCGAGGCCGCTTTCTTTAGATGTCGCAGGTTCGAATCTCACTCGCGAAGTAGTGACAGTGCGCTTTTCTTGTTTGTTTGTTTTTTAAATATTTTTTTGCATAATTTTTATAATGCAAAAAAATATATTGCATAAATATTATAATTGCATAAGTTGATAAAAATGCAATAGCTTTACCGCAATAATTAGTGTGGTTTAAAGGTAAAAGTTGTTTAACTGTACAACATCACAAACCTTGACACATATACCGCAACCGATGCAAAGCTCCTCGGATATCGTGGCGATCTTGTCGTTGGGAGTCACCTCTATGCAGAGCTTGCCCATGCGCACCACTGGACAGCTCTTTTTACACTCCTGCCTACATCTTTTTGGCTTACAACGATCCGCATTCACGATCGCAATACGAGTAAGTTTGTCCGTTTCCTCACCGCCTTTTTTCCGTGACATCACTGCCGAAACAACAAATAATACTTGTAGCACAAATAAACTACGTCAATTTGTAATTTTAATACAACTTTCTTTCGATGTGGCACTCAGAAGTTTATGATTATTACATGATTATAACCTCAACAATGATCATATGGTAAAGACAGATTATTAACAATTTATACTGTTAATTAAATTGTAACTTTTACACATGAATTGGCACTTTGTTATAAATATGTTTCGAGTTTTAAACAGTCGTAATACCTAATAAAAAGAGGCGAACGTTGGCTAAACTTTGCCTACGTTCGCGTGTCCCAAATTCAGAGACGTCAAAAGGAATACTAGTGGAAAATGTCACGCTGAGGTGACAATAAAGCGTTCGGATATTTTTACCACAGATTTTTACGTTGTATGCAAATAAAAAAATATCATCGAAAAAACTACAAATTGGGTTGTTCGAAATGCTAACTTTTACGAGTTCATTCTCGTTTTCTGCTGTGGTTTTCTGACTTGCATCTTGCAAGAGTAATTTCCAGATTATCTGGGTATTTAAATTACCTTTAATATTTTATTAATCATTTTTAATTTTTGTTTAAAAATGTGTCCGCGCCACGAAAGAAGTCCCATAGAGACGGCACTAATCAATGATCTAAGGTTTATGCAAATAAAAATCCACATGGTCTATAGAATTAGATAATTTTATATCGAAAAGAAGGTATCGATAACAGGAACCACATCTGATAGACGCTTGATGAACGTATAGTCTTTATCCATTGAAGGTTTGCTACGAAAATGATACTTTTATTTTCATAGCAAACCTTCAATGAATAAAAAATATATGTCAGTGGCTATCATTTTTTGATAGTAACTAAGTTACAGAATCAGGGCCCTGAAGAGGGCGAATTGCGACTACGTACGCGACTACGTTTTCAAACGTAGTTTTCAAAGTACTTCGTCAATGTCAAGCTTTGCAAGCTTAAAGTTTTGATTGGTTTTGGTCATGAAGGTAGGAAATACATTTTCTATTTCCTACCTACCATGGTTTTAGTGGATAGCATTGATGAACAATGGGTATGTAGTATCCATTCTAATCTGTGGTGGCTAACAAAGTACCTACTCTGTGGTGGTTTTGTTTTGATTTGGTACAAGCGCGGTAAAATTGTTGTTTTGAGTTGTTTTCTCTAGATCTTTAAAAAAATAAATAAAACTGACCTAAAAATGCTAGAAGTTTGCATCGACAGCTTAGAATCAGCCTATAACGCAGTAAAGGGTGGTGCAGATGAGTTGGAGTTATGTAGTTCTCTTGGAGAAGGTGGTCTAACACCATCACCTGGACTTGTGGTAGAAGTTAACGACTTGGTTTGTATGAAGGTTAATTAGGTACCTGGTACAATTTATTTTTAAGTTTTATATCTAGGGCTTATAAACAGCTTTTAAATGCTTCGTTTCCACAATTCGTTTCTTAAAATTTTTTTGGCTTTTTTAATGTAACAGTGCAAAGTTTACAATTTTCTATAGATCAATCGCTTGCCTTCTCAAAAGTGTAATAAATTGTCAGAATTTATTATTGCATTTATATTTTGTATGCTTAATATACTGACCTAATAATAAATTTATATTTTGTACCTAGCTTATAATAGAAGTTTTTGTGTTAGTGTTAGTGAGATATTTTATTATATTATTGTTTTCTAGGCAAAAAGTCAATTCAACATTAGAAACCCCTTTTTTTCTAAGGTAAATTTTATTTTGAATATTATATGCTTATTATAATCATAGTTTAAATTATTTATAGTAACTAAGTATTTACATACCTATTAGGTATGTTGTACTTAAACAATCAGTCATAAAATAATGACATACTTTTCCTTAAGGAATGTAGTAAAAAGGGTAGCACTATTTTTAGAACTGATCAAATATTCTTCTTCTTTATCAACCAATAGATGTCCACTGCTTGACAAAGGTCTCTTGAATGGACTTCCACAGGTCTTGGTCTTGCGCCGCCTGAATCCAATTGCTCCATGTGACATGTTTGATGTTGTCTGTCCACCGAGTTATTGTTTAGTAAAATATTAAGTTTAATGTAGAGATTGTGGAGGTACCATCAAATTAACACTTATCAATCAATATTTACAGAGTACAAATTTTCCATAATCTTGATCAAAATCAATTAAGAATATTATGAGTTATAATGAAACGGCTAGCAAGTAAAAAAAGTTTATTAATTACAGCCAAAAGTGAATGTAATGATAAGATGCAGAGGAGGTTCCGACTTCTGTTACTCCAATCAGGAAATGAATACAATGCTTGCTGATATTGAAGTCCTAAAAAGCTTTGGTGTGGACAGATTTGTCTTTGGAGCTCTGACAGATACACAGGAAATAGATAAAACAAACTGTGCAAAAGTGATAGAAAAAGCACATCCTGTACCAGTGACATTTCATAGAGCTTTTGATCTCTGTGTGGACCCTAAAAAAGCTATTGAAGATATCATAGAACTTGGCTTTAAAAGACTCTTGACAAGTGGAAAACAGATTTCAGCAGATAATGATAAGGCGATAGAACTCCTTACATTTCTATTAGAAAATTTCAGTAATAATATTGAGATTATGCCGGGAGCTGGTATTAATTGTGATAACGCACGTAAATTTGTTGATATCGGATTCACTATTATTCACAGTTCATGTAAAATAACAAGGCATTTACCTGTAGTGGGTAATTTAAGAATGGGCAGTAATGAAATGTATGTAACTGATGAAAATATAGTAAGAGAGATGAAGAAAATTATAAAGCCCAATTGACATTAAATAATTTGAGGTAAATTATTTTACTTTTGTTTTCACTTTTAAAAAATCCTCATGTTCTCATGCATAAAATTTTTTGTGTAATGCTCATGTTACATTTTAGCATTGTCAATGAGCAAGAACAATTAGTTTTACATTTGTTGCATACAATATTATAAACTAGATGATGGCCGTGACTTTGTCCGCGTGGATTAAGGTTTTTAATTCCTGAGGGAATTCTGTAATTTTCCCGGATAAAAAGTAGCCTATGTGTTAATGCTGGGAATGAGCTACCTCCATTCCAAATTTCAGCCAAATCGGTTCATTCATTGTGGCATGAAAGAGTAATAAACATCCATCCATACATCCATCCTCACAAACATTCAGATTTATAATATTAGTAGGATAGTAGGATAGGATAGTAGGATTACTTGGAGAAAATTCAGTTATTGCTACTGCAGTAATGTATTGCATTGCTCTTTGACTTTGCCGCAATGTGTATGCACCTTGAGTTGGCCTTGAGCTTAGGTTTTAAAAATAATGATTAAAGTTGTCATTCATTCTCAACCCATCAGCGACCTACTACTGCGCACGACGACACACTATAGGACTCCTCGCAAATGAAAAAGGCTTTAGCCCGCGCGCCACCGTGGCCAATTTGGCAAATTGGTAGACTTCACAGGCCTTTCAGGACTTTATGGAGAAATCTCTGACAAGATGATTGTCCTCACCAAAAAGCAAGTGCTTAAAATGCACATTACTCCGAAAAATCAGAGATGCGCGCTTGAGATTTCAATCCTAAGCACAATTAGTTTCGCACAACAAAGTGCTAAAATACCACAATACTTATAGCTGGTATCACCGGCCAGTTCGTCGTGCCTAAAAAATCGGCCAAGTGCGAGTCGGGCCTCGCTCTTTTGAGTTCCGTACATATGACCAAATCACTTTTCTAGTCTAACTAGATATTTAAATATCTTAACTCCTTCTTCTTCTTCTTTATCAACCTATAGACGTCCACTGCTGGACAAAGGTCTCCTGCATGGACTTCCACAGGCTTCGGTCTTGCGCCGCTTGAATCCAGCGGCTCCCTGCGACTCGTTTGATGTCGTCGGTCCACCTGGTGGGGGGCCTGCCAACACTGCGTTTCCCGGTGCAGGGTCGCCACTCCAACACCTTGGGACCCCAACGACCATCAGCTCTGCGAACTATGTGCCCCGCCCATTTCCACTTCAGTTTCGCGACACGCTGAGCTATGTCGGTGACTTTGGTTCTCCTACGAATCTCCTCATTTCTGATTTGATCTCGCAGGGATATACCGAGCATAGCTCTCTCCATCGCTCGCTGGGTGACCCTGAGCCTTCTTATGAGGCCCATAGTTAGCGACCATGTCTCGGATCCGTAAGGCATCACTGGCAACACGCACTGTTCGAAGACTTGAGTCTTCAGGCACTGAGGGATTTTGGACGAGAAGACATCTCGGAGCTTCCCGAACGCTGCCCAGCCGAGTTGGATTCGGCGGTTAATTTCTTTCTCGAAATTGGACCTACCTAGCTGGACTGTATGTCCCAGGTATATATACTGGTCTACAATTTCGAGCGCAGAGTTCTCAACGATTACTGGGTGGAGCGGAGCATGAGCATTGGACATGATTTTCGTCTTGCTCATGTTAATTTTCAGGCCCACCTGTTGAGAAACCCTGCTGAGATCATTGAGCATTGTATTGAGATCTCTCAGAGTCTCTGCCATGACTACTATGTCATCGGCAAATCGCAGGTGATTGATGTACTCGCCGTTTATGTTGATGCCAAGTCCGTTCCAATCCAGAAGCTTAAAGACGTCCTCCAACGCAGCGGTAAATAGCTTCGGGGAGATTACATCTCCCTGTCGCACTCCACGCTGCAAGTGGATTGGTCTCGTAGTCTGGTCCTGTATACGTACTGACATAGTGGCGTTTTCGTACAAGCACTTCAACACTTGGATATACCGGTAGTCAATCCGGCATCTCTGCAGCGACCTCAACACAGCCCAAGGTTCCACCGAATCAAAGGCTTTCTCATAGTCCACAAACGCTAAGCAAAGTGGCCTGTTATACTCTTCCGTCTTTTGTATAACCTGCCGCAGCGTATGAATGTGATCTATGGTACCAAAGCCTTTTCGGAATCCGGCTTGTTCGGGAGGCTGGAAGTCGTCAAACTCTCGAGAAAAACTTGTAAACATGACTCAGCAGTGAGATGGGTCTATAATTCTTCAGCAAGGTATTATCACCCTTTTTGAAGAACAGGACCACCACGCTCCTGTGCCATGCTTCAGGCGTTATACCTTCGTGAATAACGGAATTGAACAATCGCTGAAAGATCATAAGTACCGGTTTTCCACCCGCTTTCAGGAGTTCCGCAGTGATTCCGTCATCACCTGGCGCCTTGTTGTTCTTGAGCTGTTTGAGAGCCATTCTAATCTCGTATAGGCTGACGTCCGGGATATCTTCGGTATAGTGCCGGGTCAGTTTGGCTCTGGGATCTTTGGCCAAATCCTCAACAGGTTTTTGTGTCGTGGTATATAACTGCCCATAGAACTTCTCGACCTCTCCCAAAATCTCAGGTCGAGAAGAGACAAGACGACCGTCATCAGTTTTAAGCCGCGTCAGCTGGCTCTGTCCGATAGACAAATCTCTCTCTTAATTCCTCTTCTTCTTATTCGTTCACTCTTGGCAGAGTGGTCGTGGTTATGACTTGGCCTTCACAGCAGCTCTTACGATCTCCTTCCAGCGATTTCTGTTGGTGGCATCACGAGAACACTCGGAGACGGATAAATTTGTGGCGGAGCGGATTGAATCCGTCCACCTGGACCACGTGGACGTGTGCCCTCGACTCGACCTTGTACAACGAGGTGTTCGATGGTACCAGTCTTCCTAGTGATATGCCCAAAGGACTTAAGGATTCGCAGTTGTACAAGCGACGAAAGCCTTTGCGTTATTTTCAGCTCTTTGAGTATGGAGAAGTTTGTTCGATGCGCTGTCCAGCTTATTCTTAGTAGACGTCTCCAGCACCACATTTCCAGGGCGTCGATTTTTCGTCGGTCAACTTGTCTTAGGGTCCATGTTTCAGCCGCATATAGAAATATCGGGAAGACAAGACATTTCATTAGACGAACCTTTGTATTTTTCGTAATTCTTTTGTCCTTCCAGATTTTCGATAGCTTCTCGACGGCTGATCTAGTCACGGCACAGCGTCGTTTAATTTCGCTCTCGCAACTCCCGTTATTAGTGATAGCGGAACCAAGATAAATGTAGTTGGTGACAATCTCACAGTTATTGATATGAGTTATTTCGGGTCTGTTATTAGTTTTCCTATCAACTATCATAAATTTGGTTTTGTCACGGTTGATTGCGAGCCCAAAATCAATGCTAGTATCCTCTAAGCGTTTGAGAAATTCCCCTATATCCTTCTCAGATGATGCGAGAAGGGTGGTATCATCAGCATACCGTAGATTAGTGATCACTTGCCCTCCTATTGAAACGCCTTTGGTCCACTCATCAAGTACAATTCGCATTATATATTCAGTATAGATCTCTTAATTCCTATATAGTACTAAATTAGCTTAATTATGGGGAAAAATGCTCATGCTCGTTTGTTTTGGCCTCAATTCCTTATAAACAGCATCATAAATCGGTGTTTTCAGTATTTGTTGTTTAAATACACTATATAGTACATAATATTAGGTCTTTACCTATGAAATTGCATTTCTTCAGTACTGGTAATTTCAAATAAAAAAAAGTTTGTAATGGCTCTGTATTCTAAATTCAAATTAATTTTGTTTTAAAACCATGACATTCTATTTACAAACTCAGTATTTTGTTTTTGATTAGCGTTGTATTTTATTTTCATTACTGGTTTGTAAGGTTGATGCCACTGTGGACAGCCGAGGCTAGCGGACTGTATGCGAATTTAGAATTTTTATATTATGCTCGGAGATCTGGGACCTAGGTAGGAAACTAGGATTTCCGTGCACTAACCTTGAAATGTCCCGGCTGTGGTCTCATTGCGTAGGCAGCACACACAAAACACTAGATTTTTTGTCTCGGGAGCACTTAAGTAGTTTTAAGTTCGGCTGTACAGCAGCGAGGTCCTTCTTTTCACCACACTTATTTGTTGGGTTAATCACGAGGACGGCGATACAATAATTATGCACATGCAGCACATGCGTCTGGCGTGGCACGAAAGGTCGTACTGATTGTCTGTCATGACGCCATATTGATTGACGTCATATTGAGTGCACGGAAGGGTAGAAGGTAGATGGAAATAAATTCGACATTAAAGTCAATCCAAACAAAGAACCAAAAGGTGGCATCACCAATTACATTTGAACATTTTTCGTCATAACGGATACTTTAAAAATTCGTGTAATTATGGAATATGAGTTCCGTCGTGGCACCAACGCGACACAAACGGCCCGTAACATCAAAAACGTTTACGGAGAGAACTGTACAAACGATCGCACAACCCGTTATTGGTTTTCCCGGTTCCGTTCTGGAAATTTTGACTTGAAAAATGAAGCTCGTGGTCGTCCGGAGACTTTGGTTAACGATAATGAATTAAAGGCGACTGTGGAAGCTGACGAAACTCAATCTACAGCTGAGCTAGCAGCAGCTTTTGATGTAAGCATCAAAACAATATTGATCCATTTGCGACAAATTGGCAAGGTAAAAAAGCTTGATAGATGGGTGCCCCACGACCTTAACGATCGCCAGCGCAACGTACGCGTCGAGACCTACCTTGCGCTGCTCAACAGGCAAAGAAATGAAGGAATTTTGAAACGAATTGTTACGTGTGACAAAAAATGGATTCTGTTCGACAATTGAAAGCGCTCAGCAAGTTGGTTAGACCCTGGTTCAGCACCAAAGCAATGCCCTAAACCAAAAATGACCCCTAAAAAGGTTGATGGTCACTGTTTGGTGGTCTAGTGCGGGTGTGATTCACCACAACTTTTTACAAAACGGCATGAGCATTAATGCAGCTATGTGTACTGTGAAGAACTGGAGAGAATGATGGAGAAGCTTGCACATCTGCAACCAGCTTTGGTCAATCGGTCGTCCCCACTGCTCCTTCACGACAACGCGCGACCCCATACTGCGCAACAGACAGTCTCCAAGCTGCAAGAGCTGGGGTTGGAAGCTCTCCCTCATCCGCCATACTCACCAGACCTTGCACCTACCGACTATTACTTTTTCCAAAATTTAGACAACTTTTTAGTGGGTGAAAAAATTCAATTCCCGAGAGGCAGTACAAAATGCCTTTGAAGAGTTTGTTGCCTCCCGTCCAGCTGATTTTTACAAGAAGGGCATCAATAAACTGCCAATGCGTTGGCAAAGATGCGTCGATTGCATGGGTGATTACTTCGAATAACAGAAATAAAAAAGTTTGAAAAAATAAGTACTTTCACTTATTGCATACAAAACGGCAATTTCATAGGTAAAGAGTAAAGAGAAAGACCTATTATACACAAATTTCAAATTACTAAGTAGTTTAGTTTTTGAGATAGACCCCGTAACAAAATAACAAAAGTAGTCTAAAACCGAAAACTTTGACATTTTTGTAGCTAAAAAATAATAAAAAATATATTTGAACTCTACTTAATGAGTTCTATAACAATGACACCCCACATGCCAGGGTAAAAAAATATAATTTTATTTCGACTCCTTTTCCATGTATTTATATTTTTAGTTTAATTGTATTTTTATTATTTGTTATAGCGGCAAAAGAAATACACACTCTGTGAAAATTTCAACTGTCTACCTATATTACGGTTTATGACATACAGCCCGCTGACGGACGGACGGACAGACGGACAGAGGGACAGCGGAGGCTTAGTAATAGGGTCCCGTTGGCACCCTTTGGGTACGGAACCCTAAAAACATCGAAATTGAAAATCGTGTTTTCCTAAAAAATCTTACGCAATCAATGTAAAAACTTACTGATGATATGAGATCTTCGACTTCTTATTTTGGTTTGACGGATAATTGTGACATAATTTGACCGCACATACCGGCAATTTTTTTTTATTTTGCGGGAGCCGTAGTAGGTACATCGATGGCGGGAGCGGGTCAGGCGAGCTCAGGGTCACTCAGCGAGCGATGGAGAGAGTTATGCTCGGTATATCCCTGCGAGATCAAATTAAAAATGAGGAGATCCGCAGGAGAACCTAAGTCACCGACATAGCTCATCGTGTAGCGAAAATGAAGTGGAAATGGGCGGGGCCCATAGTTCGAAGAGCTGATGGTCGTTGGGGGCCCCAGGGTGCTGGAGTGGCGACCCCGCACCGGGAAACGCAGTTGGCAGACCCCCCACTAGGTGGATCGACGACATCAAACGAGTCGCAGGGAGCCGCTGGATTCAAGCGGCGCAAGACCGAAGTCTGTGGAAGTCCATGCAGGAGTCTTTTGTCCAGCAGTGGACGTCTATAGGTTGATAAAGAAGAAGAAGAAGAAGTACAGACCTACATGCTGGCAACTTCAATATGGGTTGGGTAGGTACCTGGAGTGCAAATAACTAACTCATGTCGCTAAAAAGGTCAAGGTAAAATAAAAAGATGTTTTGCCAACATTTATATGTATAAGTACCTACTACTGTTCGCAATTTAATAGGTAGGCATTAGGCATATTTCGAGAAAAAATTCCGAGCAGCCTTAATGACGCCATTACTACGTTGAAGGAAACAATATCGGGAGAGCAGGTCAAAGTCAAAACGACTTTGTTACCACGACCTTCTCTCTATTAAGAATAATTACCTGCCTACTGTGAAGTGGTGTACCTACTGAGTAGTACTTTGGCAATAAGAGCCTCGTTATGTTTTTAATTTTATTTTACATCTCAAATAGGTACTAAATTGACGTAGCTTCCAAAAGTTTTTCGTATGTTGATTCATAATATGCAAAGGACTGAATTCCTCTGACGCAGATGTTGGTCGCGTTAACTCACTCGTATAATTAAATATTGCCGTGTAATGGGAGGCTTAAGCTGTGGCTGATTCCCACCCTTGTATAAACCGATTAAGGTCCTATGGGTTAATTTAAACTGACATGCTCTTTCCAAATTAGCCCGTATTTAGTAGACTGAATCGTCATTTTGATATCTTGTTATTGAATCAAAAAGAAAAAAAATGGCAGTTTATAAATTATTGTTATTCTGTTACGGAGAACTAAACGAGTCTGCCCGCGAAATTCAAATTTAATGTGGTTTTTCGCAATTTGTAAACTAATATGACAAAGTAGGCTTATGGCATTCGAGTTTGACGTGAGTTACTCATAAATTACTCGATACTCGGACTTATTTCTTAAACTGGACACTTACAAGTAAAGATTTTTATACAAACCTGTGAAGATGATAATGTGAAGCCATTGGCGCAATTAGAATGGTTGAGCCAAGCAATGGCTGGGTTATGCGTCATGCTCGTGAACGGGTTCCACCGGTGGGAATGGGGCTTCTGCCTCTTTTAACATGTGTTGAATTATAATTAGGTATGTTTTTGTGGAACTTCCCCTCATTGTGAGATACCTTTGAATTGAATACAATTGAATAACTACACACACAGAGTTTATGTAGTTCGTACCTACATTACTATCCACATAAGTACACATTTCAATAACAGTAAGTACCAAGTCATTTTAATTTAAAAAGTAATTTAATAATTTCTTCTTCTTCTTCTTTATCAACCTATAGACGTCAACTGCTGGACAAAGGTCTCCTGCATGGACTTCCACAGGCTTCGGTCTTGCGCCGCTTGCATCCAGCGGCTTCCTGCGACTCGTTTGATGTCGTCAGTCCACCTAGTGGGAGGTCTGCAAACACTGAGTTTCCCGGTGCGGGGTCGCCACTCCAGCACCTTGGGACCCCAACGACCATCAGCTCTTCGAACTATGTGCCCCGCCCATTTCCACTTCATTTCCGCTTCATTTCCATTTAATAATTTAGAAATTAGTAATTTTAGTCATTTCTGGTTTTAAAAAGCGTGCTTCGGTTAATAGTTATTTGGAGCCACTGAAGATGACGCAGCAGTGTTTTCAAGTTTCCCTTTGTGCAGGAATCAAAGCGTGTTTTTTATTTTGCAGTAATCATCTACGTTTTGTTGAAACTCTTATAGCGCCTGAAACAGGTCTGAAAAGCGGGATGTCATTAATTTTGTTTTTTACCATTTATTCCACCACAGTGCTAACCACTAGGCTATCACTGCAGATTCCGAAATGAAACTAAGAAAATTTAAAAGCAGTGCTAATGATACCTAACACCGAGACGTTAATTTGTTTGCTGTAGGTTGGGGCATGGGGGTATTTTGATTTCAAATGATTGATGTCGGGCTCTGGGCGTATTTTTAAAGGCCCACCGAAGCGTGTCTTGTGCTAAGATCGCGTCGCTCAATCTTTACCCCATCATCAATCATATTTGAAACAAACTTTTACATCAGAAGTTTGAATTAAAAGGGCTGACCATTGAGTAATTTTCGGTTAAAATATTCGACCGATTGCAGTCCGAGCGGAAAAAGAACTAACAAAAAATCGGCCAAGTGCGAGTCGGGCCTCGCTCTTTTAGGGTTCCGTTAAAAAAAAATTAAATAAAAATATTTCCATGTACCCATGGTAATATTTTAATTTAATTTTTTTAATTTAATTAAATTTTTATTATTTGTTGTTATAGCGGCAATAGAAATACATAATATGTGAAAATTTCATCTGTCTATGTATTACGGTTTACGAGATACAGCCCGCTGACAGACGGACGGACGGACAGCGTAGGCTTAGTAATAGGGTCCCGTTGGTACCCCTTGGGTACGGAACCCTAAAAAGTTCCATAAACTTCAATTGAGCGAAGTCGAATTGGAAACGGTTGTCGTTCATTAACCTGTTCAGCCGGGTATATTGAAAGCAACCGGTTCATAATTTTACAAATTACTAGTATAATAGACAGATTTTTCCGGTATAATAGATAATATATATCTAGCTAGAGGTCCTTTGCAGCCCCTCTAGCTAGATATTTATTTGTCTTATTTATTCTTCAATGGGAAATGGAGATGAGAATTAAAAACAGGCATTTATAAAGATTTCATTTATTTAGGTGGATTCAAGTGAACAATTGTTTCTCTAATCATTATGTATACTAGCGACTAGAATAAGAACCCGCCACAGTATTATCTACATTAGTTTAAGTCTAAGGTATAAAATAAGGCGTATCGTGAAATGTGAAGACGCTTACTTTAAGGCAGTTCTTGCTTACCGTGTCGTGCAACAGACGCCTTGTAGTGTAACTTGCTTATTTATTCGTTTAAATCTCTTGACGATTTTACGAAAAACCGAGGGAGGAGATATTTACAAAGGAAAACTAGAGTAAAAAAACAGGCCAAGTGCGTGTCGGGCCACGCGCAGTGTAGGGTTCCGTAGTTGAAAGTCTCAACATACATTTTGAGTTCCATGGTTTAAATACTATAATATACTACAAAATATGCAACTTACACTACGTGTAATATCTAACTTAGAAAAACCGATATTCACTCCTTCACTAATGAACCCTACTTAGCCGTGATAGTTTTCCTTTAAAATTCATTATATATACTACTGCTGTGAATTTTTTCTTGTATCCTATATACAACCATTTAGCTGGCAGAGGGGGGGGACACTTGACTCTAATAAAATTTAGCACTTAATTTCTTAAAACTAGTTATCCTCATCATTTATTTTTTAATTTTATAATGACCCCAAGCTAATGTGTCAACATTATTTTGCAAAATATGTCGTTTTGTGTCATTATACGACAAACAAGTTTTGTTAATGTTCTGTGTGAAAATCACATGTTTGATTGATCGAAATCTAAGCATATTACAATATACAATTTTTTTCTCAAGTAGACATGATCTGTAATTTTCCATAGTCATATTTTTTGTGATATTTTTATTTACTTAAAATATCATATTTCACAAACGGATCCCTGAATTGAAAAATGGTGTTCCCACACCCACAACGTTTTTGAAAGACCTATTCAACAACACCCCACACTATGGGATAGATGAGAAAAAAAAATTCATCCCCACTTTACATGTAGGGGAGGTACCATAAAAAAAATATTTTTCACAATTTTATTTCACCACTTTGTCGGCGTGATTGATATTTATACCCTTGTCAAATTACAGATTTCTAGTACCAATAGTCTCTGAGCTAAACCGCGGACAGACAGACAGACAGACGGACGGACATGGCGAAACTATAAGGGTTCCTTGTTTACTACGGAACCCTAAAAAGATTAAAAACGTATTATGACGAGCGTAATTAATTATTATCTGTGATTTATTAGGGGACGAGCAAACTTCGTCATTTCGTCATGGTAGTCGTGGTAGTCAGACTTCTCATAAGAGCCACACGTTGGCCAACATGAAAAAAATAATTTTGAATTTGAATCTTGAAATCTTGAGCTTGTATCGTTCTGCAGGCAGGTTAACGTAACTCGGTGGCCACGTTTTTAAAATTATAAAGTATTGACATAATTATAGTCTATTTTTCTTAAGCTGTATTAAAAGTTAAACAAATAGCAGAAAAAGTTGCGGCGAAACGCATAACCGACTACCTTTTCCGGGCGCTTATGACGTTTTAGAGTTTGATTTTTGATTTTTCACTTGTAGTACTGTCGAATTATCAGAGTGCGGTAAGATTACAATGCTTAACGCGTCGCTCACGCATTTCTGCGAGAAAATACTTGTTTATCGTATAAGATAGCTAAGGAAAAATAGTTTGGAATACATAATATACCGTTAAGATAGTCAACTTTATTTGCTCTGAAATTGTCACAATACGACAGCAAAAATGACTTGGTAATATATAGATGTTGAGGTATGCAGCTAGTTGGCACGCCATTCACAATGTGCTTAAGCACGTTATATTTGTGACAGCAACTGAAGTTGTTAAATATTTCGAAACATGGTTAGACCAAAACCTAATGTCCATAAGTAGGTATCTTAATGTGATCTATGGTATAGGTAGTTCTACAGGGCACTGATGATTGAACGATACGACTAATTGGGCAATCGCTCACTAGCACATTTAGGTACGCAACGAAATTTTTCATTAATTCATTCATTCATATCATCCCATTGACGGCTCACTATAACTAGGCTCAGGCCTCCATCGAATGAAAAAAGTTTAGGCTCTCTGAAAGGGATTTTATAATATATAAGGTACACTACAAGGCTTCCCATTTTAAAATTAATTTTAATACTTACATCGTAACATACAAGAAGCTCCTAACACCTAAATATCGTAGTAATTGGTCAAATTGCACAAGTTTTGGGTAGGTAAAGCGTTTAATTTCCATAAGCAAGCGAAATTTTTACCTGAAGTAAGTACCTATACCTTTACTATATCTAAAACCTTAAATTTAATTTTTTCTATTTGTGCATATTTACTAACATCATGGTAGGGTTCTGGGTAGGTAGGTACATGATGTCTTTTAGGTGTAATTTTATTTTAATATATACAGTTAGAACTGAAACGTCATCATAGATATTCGAAAGTAGGTAGGTACCTTAATTTTCAATAGGTAGGTATTCC
Source organism: Oeneis ivallda (assembly GCA_029955525.1). Classification (NCBI taxonomy): domain Eukaryota; kingdom Metazoa; phylum Arthropoda; class Insecta; order Lepidoptera; family Nymphalidae; genus Oeneis; species Oeneis ivallda. The sequence goes on from JARPMR010000022.1 coordinate 11,522,272, forward strand.
TAGGAAAGCAAAATCCGAATATCTTAGGTATGGGCAAGTGCTGTTACTATGGACGCTTGTACCTGTGGACACAATCGATTCCGTCGAAACTAGCAACCCTAAAATTCTAATTTGAACGCGACCGTAAAGCTTTGTCTATGGTTGACAGTTCGCGTTCAAATTAGAATTCTATAGGGTTGCTAGTTTTCGACGGAATCGATTGTGTTCACGGTAAAAAGCGTCCAATAGGACAGCACTTGCCGAATATATTTTTTTTTTGGTATTTTTGAACAAAGTAATAAATTGTCTTTATTTTGTACTTAAGTGAGTAGGTTCGCATTATTTAAATAATAATATTATTAATTGGTCTTAATTACACGATTTTCTAATAGGAATGTGGAAAATGTCCTCATGATTCGTTCGAGTTTTATTCTAAACGATACTTAGCTCGCAAAATATAGGCGTATAACGGCCTGTTAAATTTTTAACCGACTTCCAAAAAGGAGGAGGTTCTCAATTCGGTCGGTATCTTTTTTTTTTTTCTATGTATGCACCGATTTCTCTGGGATTACTGGACCGATTCGCGTGATTTTTTTTTAATCGACAAAGGATGTTTGCGAAATGGTCCCATAAAAATGTTCACCTTCAACTCCTCAAGCCTGATGCTGCAGGGATATTGCTCACCTAAAATAAAGAGATTTAGGAAATGTCGATTACGAATTATTATTGTAGGTAACAAGTATGGACTACATCATGGAGCTCCAGGTCCTAGCTCCTCAATCCTGATGCTGCAGTGTACTGCCTACCTAAAACTATGGGGATTTAGGAAATTTCGATTACGAATTGAAATTGTAGGCAACAAGTATGGACTACATCATGGAGCTCCAGGTCCCAGCTCCTCAATCATAGGATACTACACTTAAAAGCTTAAAATAAAAATTCTTTTCAAAAAACCGACTTCGAACGCCACTACAAAGTATAAAAATAATTTTAGTTTGTCCACGTTTGTTGAAGTCGGGCGGGCCTAAAATACAAACTATGAAACCGACTCGCGATGCTCGCTCGACTTCTACAAACGAGTCTCTCATATTGTGTAGCGTCGCGCATCGGTTTCATAGTTTGTATTTAGGCCCGCCCGACTTCAACAAACGTGCACAAACTAAAATTATTTTTATACTTTGTAGTGGCGTTAGAAGTCGGTTTTTTGAAAAGAATTTTTTAGTTATCTACATTAAATTAAGAGTGATAAATACATACATAGTAGGGTTTAACTCTGTCTCATTGAGACACATTACCTGGGGTGTACCCATTTCCTTTGCATACGTAGTATGCCCACATACCTATGCTTACGTACAGGGTTCGAGGATATATATCAATGGATTTTTTTATAATATATTGCAATACAAAAATGGTTTAAAAAATTAATATTATTAAGTTTGTTACTGTATTTCAACTTGCCAAATGAAGATGGTGTGGGAGTAGAGTTTAAAAATCATTCAATTATTTAAAAGCATGTTTTAAATAATTTTGTACAAAAATTAATTATAAGACGATTTATTTATCAAAATATGTAGAAAATAATTGAATTAATTAATTTCATCGCAAGAAATGAGGAACTTTTCTTATTAAAGTAAAAGTCGATCGCATTGTATGTACTTACCTGACATCTTTCAACTACACGGAATATGCTATTACAATGTTTATAGCAGTATTGTACAAAAATAAAAAATGTATTTAAATAGAAAAACATATGTTTCTTCGTGTTTTTTCCCGTACAATTCAATGGTCTTATTAGTTTTGAATTTTTTTTTTTATTCATAACAAATTATTAACAATAACCAAAAAATTTGTTTTTGCAAAATTAAATTTTTTATATTTTTCAATTATTAGACATGTTTTTAAATGGAAGCTGTATTGTTTTATTATTTCATTGAAAAGTAGATGTCAAAACGAAAAAAATGAGCCCTGTATGACCTCTCTACGATGATTGTAAGTAGTAAAATGTAACTTTGAAAACAACGTGTTTCGGACCGAAAAAAATGAATCTTTCAAACAGTTTTTAATATTTCAATCTAAAATTTTTTTTTGTTGTTTGGGACACAAAAAGGAGTACTTTCAGCAAGTTTGGTTAAAAAATATTTATTTTTGAGAAATTGACAAGTAAAAAACAAAAAAAAATTTTTTTTTATTCTTTGCATTTTTTTCTGAAATTTTGAGGTTATATTAAAAAATGACCCATACAAAAGTTGTAGATTTTTCCAAGATCTACAACTTTTGTATTTAACATTTTTCAGTAGGACATCAAATTTCGCGTGAAATTGCAAAAAACACGAGATGTATCCATTTTCACCCCTTTTCAACCTTTCCCCCCCCCCCCCCCCCCTCTCCCCCTAACCTTCTTGGGCACATAACTCATTTTCCTTATGTTGACTTTAACCCTTTTAACCATTTGAAAACGTATGTATCTGGATAACATTTTTCTTTTTTTATCTCTGTAAATGAGTCAATGTGCCTGGACTACTAATGGTAAGTTCTAATCCATAAATGGCAACACTTCTGCCGGCATTTGGCGTCAGTCCGTCAGTCGTGTCAGAAAAATTTCTTCAAATAAATGAATTTCTCAAAACTGACATTATTATTATTATGCCCGTTTTCACCAAACATACCTAAATCATCCCCTATGTAGGAGTCTCTTTACGTAGGTAGCTCCAAAACACAATCCTAAGTCCTAACATCCGTCCCAATGTCCTTTTAGGTGTCCCGTACAGGATCGTGATAAAGAAGTTGACAGTAATCATCACATAACTTATCATAGGTAGCCCGTAAAGGTTAGGGAACGTCAGTGAAAACATTTAATTATTATGTACCTAGGTACTAACGAGTGAAAACGGGTTAGGGGCATCTGTACAAATCGTCATCTATCGACGCGAATAGAAGATATACAAAATGATATTTAACTAAAGAATAATTTTAATTGAATAATATGTTATTATATTATGTACCTAAATAATATAGGTCGACGCAAAACTGTCTTTGGGATAAATCGTAGTCGTAACTCCTAGTTCAATGGAATAGTTAATGACTGCGCCATCTATTAGCATTATTGTGAAGCTATGTGAAATTTACTGATGCTCATTAAAAATTAAATAATCTCGTTTCTTTATAATGTTCATATAATTTTAGTATTTGTTGTTCAAGTACAGGATACAAGTGAAGTAAGAAAATAAGTACAACTTGAAAATATATAGAAAATTTTCCCAGAGAGCGTCTTCAAGCGAGCGTATTAAATCGCCACTTTGGAAGCCCCCCATTTCGTCTATTTTAGAAAAAAAATTAAAAAAAAAATACGGTTGTACTCTGTTCCAAATTGTCTTTAAAATGATACACAGAAAACCTATGGGTCGCAAATAAAAAAAAATTTCTTCGCATTCGCTTCTATGAGAGCCCCCCTGAAATAAAGATTTTTATAACTTTTTAAGCCATTTTCGGCTGGAGGCCATCGGTTTACATATTATATCTAAATTTGAAGTAATTACGTTCAGTAATTCAAAAGTTATAAGGCTCTGACAGACGGACGGACGGACGGACGGACAAGTGCAAATCGCTCTAGTAAACTCAGAGACCTCGCTTCGCTCGGTCAAATATGGCTTTCATACAAAATTGATATATATCAAACTTGATATATATCAAACTTGATATATATCAGATATATATCATAAATATCCGATATTTTGATATTTATAATAAATATCGGATATTTTCGAACCCTGCTTACGTACAAACAATGTTACGTAAAACAATACAATGGGTTTAAACAAAAAATTTATAGCAATGCATAGGGCATTGCTATAAATTTTTTGTTTAAACCCATTGTATCTAATTTGCCTTTATATGCCTATACTTAATGATAATTATTTTGATCTGTAACACCTCAGCCCGCTGTGTACAAATATTTACTGCTTGGGCCGGCTATAAAATAGTTCGGTTCGTTTTATACTCGTAATTCAAGGTATTAGAAAGATATTTTCTTTAGAACACATCGATACGGCATGTACAAAAGATCCATAGAAATTCGAACCATGAGGTCGAACATTGATATAAGGAATGTATTTCGCAGTTCGAATACCTATCACTCATGTTTGAGAGACGTTTTCTGTAAAAGTCTATAACTATCTATACTATGACAGAATGTCTATTAGTCTTTTTGTCGGGCGCATAAGGTTCTAGTTTAGCTGGCTCGGTGTTCAAAGCGCTATAGTCTACAGGGAAGGGTGGCTGTGGCAGGGAGCCCTTTGGTGGTACCAGCACCCACTGGCCAGGTCCGTTGGGGTTCTTTCCCATCAGCCAGTTGGTGAAACAGTGCACGAAGGTCCCGTAGTCGAGGATTAGATAACTATTCTGAAAAAAAAAAAACTAAGTAATATGTTGGTTAATAAATTTTAAGGTTAGGTAGCTAGTATTGTTGGTCACTGGCTCTTTTATTATGTTAAGAAAATTGAAACTATAAACAAGCGATAAAAATTGTACTTAGGTATTAATAATGGAGGAGTCATTTGTCAAAAATACTTTGAAGTTCTAGTAAACCTAATAGTAATGAAGGTGCGTGCCATTCATAATCCCTACGCTTACGTGTCTATGTTTGTCTATGTAGGTTTGTAGGGCCTTTGCAATTGTCTCTGATCACTACACAAAACCACCGATATAAATGCCGCATCGTGTGCCGGCCGCTTCTGTTCAGAGGCTCCCAGCTACTCTCTTTATATCGTTCCGTCCACCAAGTGGACGTGTAGATAAGGCGTCAGTTACACAAGAAGCGTTTGTCGAATGCGAGCGGCAAGAAATCCTTTGTGATTATCCTATGGGATAACTTTCCGTACAATTATCGTCCGCGATTATAGTAATTACATTACCTATAGATACATTATGACAAAAACTCGTACCTATCAGTTTAGGGATGCTCGAATACAAGTGTCGAAAACGTTCGCATTCGAGACACTCTCCTTGTGTAACTGAGTATGAGCAGTGATAGCCTAGTGTTTACGACTGTGGTCTCCTATTCGGGGGGTCGCAGGTTCGATCCCGGGTACGCACATCTGACTATTCGAATTTAAGTGCGTTTAAGAAATTTAATATCACATGCTCGATGAGGATGAGGAGCCCTCGCTCAGTAGTGAGCCGATGATGGGTTGATAATGATGATGATGAACTGAGTATGGCTGTTAGGCTATTTAGTATTTATTTTATACCCATACTGAGTGGGTACTTACATAGTTGGACAATGATTACAGTATTAGCGGAAGAGCGAAGACGGAAAAAACTCCCTATCGGTATCAATACAAAAATAGGATAACCAAAAGTGCTTACGCTCGTCATCCTGTCGTAGGCCGTATCGATAATCTCTTCGACTCTTTTAGCTGAAAGCCCGATTACTGAACGATAAAAAGCCGCCAGCGCTGGCTTCCTTATTTCCCCGGTACCTGGAAACAATATTTTTTTAGTGAATGCGTTCTGAACCGCCCCAGCTTCGCAGTCCCTCGCAAAATCAGGCTATCCATTGGGGGAAAACCGAATGTTTCTAACGAAGTTTTTAAGGTCATGGCGAAGAATGTCACAAAAAAATCATGCTTTTAATGTATCAATTCTTTAAAAAGTAATGGATTATGGGCGTAATGAATAGCTGCGTATTGTTTTTATAGGTACGGTCTCTAATCAACTGTAGTGCACTTAGAGAGGAGTAAGTAGGTTAAATGAAACGTGTTTAATTAATTAGAGAGGATTTTACATTCGCAAACATTAGATACGTTGAGCCGGAATTTCCCTTGAATTGAAACACCCATTTCACTGTAACGTTCTTATTCAGTTCTAACGTAGTATCCTCTAATCTGTGGTTCTAATACAGTACGTAGGACGTAGGTATAAGGTATCTGATAGGGTTGTAGTTTAGTCCAAAATTACGAGTGTAAAGTTTATAGGTACATTCAGTACCTATATTATATTTATACTATAATAGTAGAGTTCAAAATTTTTTGATTAAGTAGGTAATTTAGCAATCATCTGTGATCCTTTTAATTTATTGATGAATACTGAATGAAAGTCCAGTTCGTTCGTATTCAAACAAAGAAGTGCCAGATTAGTACAATCAGAATTAAAAGAGAACGTTAGGTACGTAAGAGCTAAAAAAATTGCTTCTATTGTAGGGCTTCGTGCCAAATAAAATAAGACTTGAATCTTTCATTACATAGGTACCTACTTAGTGGTTCTAAAACTGATAATGCCTGTTTCAACACTTAGTAGAGTGTTCCAAACATGCTGTGAAAAGATAAATAAGACTTTTCGTTTGAATCCAAACTATTTTATATAAATTCGGCATAATCATCTTCATTCTATACTTACCTAAGTATATTTATGTCTTATAATATCCGCCCTACGAATTTTAAAAATTGTCTATATTACGCGGGTCGCGGACTGCTAGGCAAAGTGAGCATGATAGGATTGCAGTTGTGAGAATTGAATCCACAAATAAATAAAAAAAGCCGGTTAAGTGCGAGTCGGACTCGCGCACCGAGGGTTCCATACTCCAAAAGTAAAAGTAAAACGATAATATTATATTAATTTGCTTATTTATCGTTAACTTTGTTTGTAGAGGTTTATTGTTAATATAAAAAAACTATGCTAGTTAGAGCGTTGGTTTTATTTTTCCTGTAAAATATACATAAACCTCTATTGATCATAATTATTTCAGATTTTTCGATTGGTAAACTTCGGAGATAAGGGGGGGAGGGGGGGGGGACGGTATTTTTTTCGTCATTTTGGCCGATTACTCAAAAACTATTACATATAGAAATAAATAAAAAACTGTTTTAGAATGCACAAGTAAAGGCCTTTCATATGATACCCCACTCGGTATAGTTATCTTACTTTGAAATTTCAAACCCCCGATTTTCTCCCTTTTTTAATCAAACTAAAATAATTTTCGCGTTGCTTTTATTTTTCCTGTAAAATATACATAAACTTCTATTGACCATAATTATTTCAGATTTTTCGATTGGTAAACTTCGGAGATAAAGGGGGGGGGAACGGTATTTTTTCCGACATTTTGGCCGATTACTCAAAAACTATTATATATAGAAATAAATAAAAAACTGTTTTAGAATGCACAAGTAAAGGCCTTTCATATGATACCCCTTTCGGTATAGTTATTTTACTTTGAAATTTCAAACCCCCGATTTTCCCCCTTTTTTAATAAAACTAAAAATAATTTTCGAATTTTCTTTATTCCAATGATGTTGGGCCACTGTTATACACAACTATGCCAAATTTCATGTAAGCCGATAGCTTTAATAGTTACTGAAATAATCGACTGTGACAGACGGACGGACAGACGGACGGAGAAAGTCTCACCGTAAGGGTTCCATTTTTACCATTTTGGTACGGAACCCTAAAAATACTTGCACATAATCCTCCCGTAGTTGAATGTAAATAAACAAAAGTCTATCGATCAATGAATGATTTTTTATGTAATTTGTGTGTACCGATGGGGCTGACATGTAGGTCACCTATGAAAGCTCCTCAAAATAAATAAGATGATTGTTTGTTATATTCATCATTATCAGTGTTCGAATTTGAAAATATTTTTGCTATGGATTTTATACATGATTTCAATATGAATAATTTTAGAAGATCGACATGCATAAAATGGATAAAATAAACCACATTTTGTAGAAACTATTGAACTAATGAAATGGATTTTTGTTTGAAACGGAGAAACTTATTTTGTAATGGTGGAAATGGGATTTGAAGAAACGGAATTTTGGAAAGGATCAGAAAAACTATGGACTATGGCTCAAACGTTCGACGCGCGGAGCCACTAAACAAACGAAGAAGAAGAATAAGGGTGGAACCACATTTGTGAGGATCGTTTCGGATTTTGCCTATACAAAACTGTCATTTTCCATACATTCGTGTACGCATCGAAAAGCCGATTTGATCCGTACACGTTTCTATGGAATTTGACAGTTTTGTATGGGCGAAATCCGAAACGATCCTCACAAATGTGGTTCCACCCTAAATAAGATTAAAAAAAAAGAGACGTGAGTGTGTCAGCTCCGACGCACGACTGGAGTTTACGCGGGACTCGGGTCGAGCGCGCCGCTCGGACCCGAGTCGCGCGTCAGTACGCGCGCGGCTTCCCGAAGCGAAAGCTCTTTCGCACGAAAACCAACCTTATTTACTCATCGTTAGGGTAGAAATTTGCATCGTTGTGAAAAACGTAACGCGGGCATTCGACAACTCAAGCGAAAACCAACCTTATTTACTCAACGTTAGGGTAGAATATTAGTAGATAAGTTGATTTTACTGCTCGGATTTTTCTCATACCGGGCGCCTAAAATCGAGTCTTAAGGAGTAAACTCCAAAAAGTCTATCGAACTGATAGACCATAGTTGACTTTTGAATTTTCTCTTAGATTACCTACTACATTGAACTAGGAACTACGACTACGTCTAACTACCTCTTAAATACCTATTATTCAAATAAAATAGTGTTGATTCTGGTTGATTCATGTTTGGGTAGGTAGGTTGCTCCTACCGTACCTAATTTAGCGCTCAGAATTCATAATTCAGTAGGTACCTACCGAGGAATATACTTTTGAAAAATATGATTCTGCTGGCCCTCTTGAGTGTATAATAAATCACGTTAATATAGAGCCCTAGGCGAGGACTGGCTTAAATGGTCGTGATTTACAAGCACCCTCGTCTCAACAAGCAATACATCTTACGTATACCTAATATATTGTTGTATGAGTATGTAAAGATTTCCCTGATTTGAAGAATAATAATACTTAATTAACCAACGGTCTGCTCTTTCTCTATGACCGCTGACCTAGAATATAATATTATGGGTTATTAAGTAATTAATCACTCAAACACCAATATCGAATATTTTATATACTTAGGTACTTATATGTAGCTTTCCATTTATCTACGAATGGGATAAAGGTAAAGATAACTATTTTAGTTCATTCAACATACTCATTCTTATTTGCATATTAAATTAGGTAACACTAAAGTCGGGATGACATTTCTAAATAAATTTTTAATCATTGTTTCTTCTTCAGTATAAAACTTTCTGTTTCTATTGTTTGGTCTTTAGTAAAAATCTGACAGGTACATTAGGTAGACGTATATTTTTAAATCGCTCTAGAAATAACCCGCCTCCACATAGTGCGTTTTTATTGGTTGATAAAAGTAAGTTTATAATCGCAATACCTCCAATCGCTATTACGGAAGGGTACTACAACAATAATCAATCTACAGCCTCAATAGGCCAACGGTTAAAGGCGCGGATTGAAAACTGAAAGGTCACAGGTTCGAATCCCATCTGTTGCACTATTGTCGCACCCACTCCTAGCACAAGCTTTCCGCTTAGTTGGAGGGGATAGGAGGATATTAGTCAACTTCAATTTGACTAATATTCTTTAAAAAAAAAACTAATAATATATCGCAATAATGTAGTTACTTAGGTATAATTATATGGTGGAGACTTTAATATGTAATTATTTTTGTATAGCAAGAAAAGGAATAAGTACAATAGGTACTTACTGTCTCTATCTATAACATGAAAAATAATCTTGCAAAGATATTGCAGGTAGAGCGGTAAATCAACAAATCGTTTCATTTCTGTGAGTTGTAACGCCCATCTCGCTAGCCAGCCTTCGAGGGTAGTTCGCCCTGCCATGCCACCGGCTTCCGGTCCACAAACTCTTCTGTAGTATGGCAACTCTGCAAATCTGGTAAATAAAAATTATTTCTATAAAATTTCCTATCAATTATTATTTAATTAAGCTACAGACCACACCTACCTACACAATCAAATGAAAGGCAACATAAAATATTGTGTATGTGCTAATTCAGTTGTAGGTATACAATCGATTTTTAAATTGACAATAGGTACCTTTTATCCTTTTTACTACATTTTCTGCAGATAGCACTACCTTTAGATGCTTTAGACCTGTCAGTTTATGCAAGATATTGTAAACAAGCGGATTGATCCTGTGAAGTAAGATCATAAGGAGTGGATAGACAATTTCAAGTGAGTCGCTGTGATCGCTGGCTACCGACTGATATAAAAGGCACAAAATTGTATTTGTTGCGAGCTTTGCAAGAGAAGTAGGTATATCTTACAGTGGCTGAGTGGACCACCAAAATATTGTACCTACCTACCTACCTTCCTTCCACCTTCATTGAATTGATTTGTATCAGTTGAATCGACAACCAATGGAATTGGAAAGTTTATTTTTATTCTATGACGATATAATCTTCACTCGAGAAAATAATCCTCTGAAGACCGCATATAGGTACTTAAATAAAATTTTTAGCAATTTATTATTGCAAATCATTGGCTTTTCTATTCAAACAAGTTGGTCAACATGTATGTAGATAAGTCGACTCACTTTGTGGGCAATGGGTTGATAAAATGCTCGATGAATTCCCTTTTAACTTCCAACATCATGTGAAACTCGGACGAGTTGCTCGACCAATCAGCGAAGTGTGCCAGTTTCTGTAAGATTGCCGCTGAATTAATGTAACTGGACCAATTTCCTATCCTTAGTTGTAACAAAGCATTTAACAATATTTTGTTTTAATTATTATAAGGTATATAATATGTGCGTTTTATAAATTTTTCGATAATGCCTTTAGAGTCTTTCGTCGCGAAAACATAAAATTGTTGAAGCTTATCTGTTTTCCAGACGCTTTCGGCGCTATACTCTGACGACAAAAAAGAGTGCGGTCTCGCTATATTTCGTGGTGGAGGTGTACTAGGAGCATCGTCAAAGTAGCGTGTGATAGAGATATAGGTGCATAGTCAAATCTCTGCGTTAGAACAGGCATTACGCAGTTTCGATTCTGCAAAGTCCATAAATAAATGTCAAAAACAAATTTCCTTCATCTAACACACTCGCTCGTGAAACGCTAGTGTCGCGCGCGCCGAGATGAACACAGTTATCAGAATAGCAAAAATGCTACATGTAAGGAAACATCCGACGTGCAATCGATGTAAATATTATTTTACATAAGAGAATCGCAATCCTGTTCTGCGATCAAATGTACATCGTGGCGGAGCAGGTCTGCTACAGGCTTAAAAGTACGGGCAAGTGCTGTACCTACCTGTGGACACAATCGATTCCGTCGAAATTAGCAACCCTAAGGGTGGAACCACATTTGTGAGGATCGCTTCGGATTTCGCCCATACAAAACTGTCAAATTCCATAGAAACGTGTACGGATCAAATCGGCTTTTCGATGCGTACACGAATGTATGGAAAATGACAGTTTTGGCAAAATCCGAATCGATCCTCACAAATGTGGTTCCACCCTAAAATTCTAATTTGAACGCGAACTGTCAACCATAGACAAAGCTTTACGGTCGCGTTCAAATTAAAATTTTAGGGTTGCTAGTTTCGACAGAATCGATTGTCCAAGGTACAAGCGTCCATAGGAACAGCACTTGCCCATAATTATTGTAGTATTTCTTATTTATGAAAAGTCTAGCTGAGAATAAGAAAATAGTTATGACACTAAAGAATATTTATCTTCGGTTTAAGGTGGATCGGGGATGCAAGAGCGGGATTAAAATAGCGTGGAAAATGTACTGCAGGGAACCTATACCTACATATTATATCTACCTACTTCATTACCTATGGAGCAGGTTTTCGCTGAAAGTAGGTATAGTTGAGATTGGGTTCAAAATTCAAAATTCAAAATTATATATTTCATGTAGGCCAACCTGTGGCTCTTATGAAGTTATGACACGTTAAGATTCTACCACCGGTTCGGAAAGCGGATTCTGCTGAGAAGAGCCGGCAAGAAACTCGGCAGTTGCTCTTTTCAAAATAATCATTTTACAATATTAATAAGTAGCTATTACATTGTAATATGTTTTTATACAATCTTGTGGGCAGCTGGATGCCAAGCTGATTTAACCCGTGCATCTTTGTTAGAATAGAATATGACATTTCCACAAAACGTACTACAATTCAATTCATGTCAAAGACGGGCAGACAGAAAGCAGCCCCATTCCCGCTGGCGGCCCCCATTCACGAGCATGACGCATGATCCAGCCATTGCTTCGCTCGACCATATTTGAGGGAACGACGACTTCCCTGGCGCAGTGGTGAGCGCTGTGGTCTTATTACTGGGAGGTCTCGGGTTCGATTCCCGGCGGGGTCAATTTGGGAATTTATAATTTCTGAATTATCTCTGGTCTGGTCTGGTGGGAGGCTTTCGTTGGCCGTGGCTAGTTACCACCCTACCGTCAAAGACGTGCCGCCAAGCGATTTAGCGTTCCGGCACGATGGCGTGTAGAAACCGATTAGGGGTATGGGTTGAATTTTCACTCCCATACCCCTTCCAAGTTAGTCCGCTACCATCTTAGACTGCATCGTCACTTACCATCAGGTGAGATCGCAGTCAAGGACATATCTTGTCAACGAATAAAAAAAAAAAAAACGTAAACAACCCGCACCACACGACACCACCCGTACACCACGTTCATCATACCTAAGCCCCGAAGGATCTTTCTTTAACTAATAAAACCGAGCCCTTATTGTTATTTAAATGATGATTTATCATGGTTATTAACATTTGCATGCATCATACCTCAAAAAAGTTGTCAAAGTCCTGGTCACAGATGACGTCATCTCGATCGTGGTCAAGAAGCTCGGTGAAGAAGAGCGTCATCTTGTCTGTTTGTATGGAACTGAGCTGTGCTAAAGGTTGCTCCTCCTCCAGATCTAGGCACTCCAGGTCTTGACTGCATCGGTTCACCCATGTTGCTGATAAACAATTAAAAGCCATGTTTGAACTGAGTATACCTACTTTAAATAATTAAGCTGGAATTTTTACATCGAATTTGGAACACTAAAAAGAGATTAATTAAAAGACCTTACAAGTAAGTCGTTCCCAACATCCCTTTCTTAACAAGATATCGCGTTAATTCATTCTTATGGATGCGAAACTTGGGTGCTAAAAAAAGAAAGCTGTAGTTGAAGGATATATTATATGTATATTTAAAATATCGTGGAGCGAGATACATAGTTTCAAATACACGTGTAACTAGATAATTAATATTATAATGCAATGTATGCCGATCAATGCCGATAAAGCGTTACAGTATGGAGGAATTTAGCTTTTTTCGGTCACCTATAAGAAGATTCTTTAACGGGTTTTAAGATAGGCGGAACCTACTTCCATGGCCGGAACCACTACCAGGCACCAGGGAGGCAGAGAAGTAGTTCGACGACATAAACAGTTTGACCTCAGAAAATGAGAAAAATGCACATGACCGGAACAGTCAACTTTAGATCAAACAGTATCACCAAAGACTGAAGACGTGGACAGTGAAACTTACTAGTGGCAACAATTCTTAACTATTAGAATAGAATAGAAATATTTTTTATTCAAATAAACTTTTACAAGTGCTTTTGAATAGTCGATGAATCTACCACTGGTTCGGAATGCCTTTCCTGCCGAGAAGAACCAGCAAGAAACTCGGCGGTTGCTCTTTTCAAAACAAATTTACAATACAGTAAATACTATGCTATATATGCAGTGTTTCCACAATGAGGGAAGTTCCAAAAATGCATACCGACTAACTTCTATCTTAAGATGGGCAGACATAAAGTAGCCCCATTCCCGCCGGTGGAACCCGTTCACGAACATGACGCGGACGCATGACTCACCCATTGCTTCGCTCAGCCATATTTGAGGGAACGTAACAACCCGCATCATTAGCAAGGTAAAGTGGCAGTGGGCAGCACCATTACTGTCGTAGAGAAGATGGTCATTGGAGCCGAAAAGGAAAAGGTCTCGACGTGGGTACGAAGAAGCGTAGACCGTAGTGTCGAGCGTCTTGTAGCATAATATACCGATTATGTAAAAGGTAGCGGGAAGCTTCTGGATATTGGAAGGATGAGGACATGGCTTAGGGGCGCTCACTACGGAAGGCCTACCTTCAACAGTTTAATTTTTGTCCACTAGCTGAAATGATGATTGTGGCTAGGGTGCCTTATTGTATTGTTTTTAAAGAGGAGATGCCTGCCGTCGCCAGAACTATTTCACCCAGTTTGCTGTGTTTGGACACAGGTTACTGGTGTAGGGTGCCTTAAATATCAATAATCGGGGACTGCCGCGGTAAAGCTATTGCATAGCTTTTTTTATCAACTTATGCAATTATAATATTTATGCAATATTTTTTTTTGCATGATAAAAATTATGCAAAAAAAAATTTATAAACAAACAAACAAGTAAAGCGAACTGTCACTACTTTGCGAGTGAGATTCGAACCTGCGACATCATACACCATACGGTAAAGAAAGCGGCCGCTCGCCCACTGCGCTAAATAGAGCTACTTGAGAATCTCTAAAATGTTGAACGCTTACTGAACGACTGTGTTAGGTTTTTTTTTCGTTACGGAATTTCTTGATTCGGTCGCCGCGCTCAAACTGTTTGTCCTAGTTCAAAGCCCGCGATAAAAGCTATGCAATAGCTTAAAAATTCGCAGCGGACAACGCTAAGATAGACTATGTGAATGTAAAGAAGATGCCTATCGTTTCCGGTGGAATGAAAGCCTCGCATCCATAACAAGGGGGCGATAATATTATAGCACCGCACTGCGGCACTTATTGTGGGAAACTTAAATTGGACAGGTGTTTATTTGGGAACTGTAACCGGAAAGTTTATCCATCGTACGAATGTTTTAAAATGTTTAGCACGTTCTGTTGAGTTGAGTTTCAAATTAAGTGAAGTTTTACGGACATCATTTTGGTTAAAAGTAGACGATTGTTGATTAGATATTAGGTATTTAGAAGTAGGTATGCAGGTAGTACCTTTTTAGGGTTCCGTACCAAAATGGTAAAAATGGAACCCTTATGGTGAGACTTTCCGTCCGTCCGTCCGTCTGTCACAGTCGATTATTTAAGTAACTTAAAGCTATCGACATGAAATTAGAAATAGTTGTGTATAATAGTGAACATTGGAATAAAAAAAAATCAAAAATTATTTTTAGTTTAATTAAAAAAAGGGGAAAATCGGGAGTTTGAAATTTCAAAGTAAGATAACTATGCCTGGGGTATCATATGAAAGGCCTTTACCTGTACATTCTAAAACAGATTTTTATTTATTTTCAAATATAGTTTTTGATTAATCGGGCAAAATGTCGAAAAAAATACCGAAATCTCCGAAGTTTACAAATCTAAAAATCAGAAATTATGATCAATAGAGGTTTATGTATATTTTACAGGAAAAATAAAACCAACGCTCCAACTAGCATAGTTTTTTTTTATATTAACAGTAAACCTCTACAAACAAAGTTAACGATTAATAAGCAAATTAATATAATATTATCGTTTTACTTTTACTTCTAGAGTACGGAACCCTCGGTGCGTGAGTCGGACTCGCACTTGGCCGGTTTTTTCTTCTAGGTAGATATTATCTTACCGTGTTTTGTTTGGTTTGGAACGAATTTTCCTATTACTATCAATGCGCGGTAATACAAAACACACAAATAATTATTAATTACCCATTAAATAATAGTATCAGCATTCAGCATTAGCTGAAAACGTTGGTGGGATAAAACTTTTTCATGCTTTTTCCAGATTGAAAGAAAATAATGATGTGTTAAAATAAAATTTTAGTAATACTGACAATGCTTAAAATTGGTGAAATAAAAACTTATAATTTGTTTTAATTTTAATGAATAAATAACTATAACAAGTATATTTGTACATTTTATTAATAATAAGTTAAGTATATACTCTTACATTTTAACTACATACTCATTTTTATGAGAAATAAAATGGAAATAAAATTCAAATTAGTTACTTACATTAAAATGTAACATCAACCTTTTCATTATTTCAGTGAAAAACATCTAAAAACTAATAAATTATACCTAACAATTACCATACAACAACAATTTGGTACCTTGATTAAAGATGTAAATAGTCAATAGGGACGCCAAAAAGCTTAAGCCATAGCCATAAACCAAGAAGGCAATAAACATAAGAGCTTAAAAATTATTACAAAACAAGAAAAGGTAGTATATTCACAAAATGTGCCTGAAAATATTGATTTCTAAACCAAACAGCCTATTTGTAGTTGCATACTTAAATTGTCTACATAACCTCGATAGTCTCAGGAACAACAAAGTCAGAATCGTCAAATTCACAAGTTTTTGGCATAACTTCATTTAGTCTCACACTAAATGGAACAATCACTTTCAGCTCACGATTCACCATGTACCATTCTGCACGTTTTACGTCCACCATCATAGGTAACATCCTCACATCTACAAAAGGATCTAGATTGTTCGTTTGTTCAATGATCGTGAACAAGACTCTATTTTGGATTTTCACATCAAGAGTCGATTCGTCCAATCCGTCGATGTTGTATGATATCATATAGCCGTTGTTTGTGTAGGTCTCCGTAATCCAGTCTTTATTATCCTCACACGTTATCTTCAGAAGGCTGTCCAATCTGTGGGCGTACTTCAAAACAGTATCGAAATACTCTGATCGAGTTAAATATTTTTTTGTGGTTTTACTTTTTTTTGAAGAACGTAAGTCAGCAAAGTTAACAAAAGCAAACACGACACACAAAAGTGATAACCAGTTCATTTTGAGACTTGACGTATACCTCTGAGTTTAAGAACTGAGCTAAGAATGAGTAATATAATACAATCAGAAGTTACACTTGTGGTTTAAACAAAATTAGTTCTATTTAAAGCAGGAAAATCCTATTTAGATGAAACCATGACGTACGAGTAGGTCAAAAGAAAAATAACACAAATAGTAACTTATAAACCGACTTCAAAAAAGGAGGAGGTTCTCAATTCGTCGGAATTTTTTTTATATGTATGTTCACCGATTTACTCGAAGACGCCTGAACCGATTTGGAAATTCTTTTTTTATTTTAAAGGGTAGGTATATGTGGGCGCATTTGATTTCCGTTTAATCGACCGAGCGAAGCGAAGGTCTTTGAGTTAACTAGGGCGATTTGCACTTGTCCGTCCGTCCGTCCGTCCGTCCGTCCGTCTGTCAGAGCCTTATAACTTTTGAATTACTGAACGTAATTACTTCAAATTTAGATATAATATGTAAACCGATGGCCTCCAGCCGAAAATGGCTTAAAAAGTTATAAAAATCTTTATTTCAGGGGGGCTCTCATAGAAGCGAATGCGAAGTAAAAAAAAAAATATCGCGTTACATAAAATTGTTACGTATCATTTTAAAGATAATTTTGAACTGAGTACAAAAATAATTTTTTTTTAATTTTTCCCTTAAAATTGACGAAATGGGGGGCTTTCAAAGTGGCGATTTTATACGCTCGCTTGAAGACGCTCTCTAGAAAAATCCGCTATGGATTTTCAAACTGATTTTATGTTTTTAGGTCACTTATATCCTGTACTTGAACAACAAATACTAAAATTATATGAATATTATAAAGAAACGAGATTATTTAATTTTTAATGGGCGTCAGTAATTCATATAGCATCAACATAGCTTCACAATAATGCTAATAGATGGCGCAGTCAGTAACTATTCCCATGGAACTACGAGTTAAATTCAATGTTTGATAAATAATTCAATGTTTTCACTAACGTTCCCTAACCTTTACGGGCTACCTATAAGTTAGGTGATTGATGTTTTCTGTCAACTTATTTATCACGATCCTGTACGGGACACCTAAAAGGATATTGGGACGGATGTTAGGACTTAGGATTGTATTTAGGAGCTACCTACGTTAAGAGACTCCTACTTAGGGGATGATTTAGGTATGTTTGGTGAAAACGGGCATAATAATAATGTCAGTTTTGGTTATCATGTATCGATTGAATGAATAATCATGGGATACCGTTACCGCGAGGTCTCAGTTCGGGGCGAACCACTAGTTTATATTAAGTAATTGGGAGTATTGTTTTGATTTCCGTATCCTTTTATTTTATATTAATTGTTTAAAAGTATTGCTTTGACTTCCGTTTCCTTTTATTTATTAAAATTAGTTTAATCAAATTGACATTTGACTTTGACAGCGCGGGTACGCCATTTTGCGCGCCATCTTGAAATATTAGTATAAAACGGCTGTTTCGACGATACGAATTTAGTCTCTGCCCAGAGACTCATCCGACTAGTAGATGCTTTCGCGTCTAGGTCTTCCTACTCGATTGAGGGTTTGCGATAGCAATCGCTCCCTAATCGAATAAATATTGTCTTTACGCTTAGATTGGTTAATGATTAATTCATACTTTGGGAGTCTCTGCCCAGAGACTCATCCGACTAGTAGATGCTTTCGCGTCTAGGTCGTTCTACTTGATTGTGGGATTGCGATAGCAATCGCTCCCTAATCGAATAAATATTGTCTGTACGCTTAAATTACTATAAATGATAAATTAATACTTTGATAGTTTTGATAACTACCCTCATGTTTAGATATTGGTTTGATCAATTAATATTTTGATGTTTTGATAGTTACCCTCACGTTCAGATGGTGATTTTGTCTGTCGTGCTGTGGTTATTAGCTGAGTGGAAAGGGGCCGTTATTGGGGATGGTGGCGACGGCTTTAGGTAGGGTTTCAGCGTTTTAAGAGACGCGTTCTCTTAAAGCCTGATTAGTTTTGAGTAATAATTCCCGCTTCTGGTTCATGGCTAATAAATGTAAAAGAGGGGCTTTTGAGGGTACTTTGTTCGAACAATAAACATTCTAAGTAATTAAATGATCTTCCCACGCTACCTACCCTCGTCGCGCAGCAAATGTGTCTGTCTGACTTTGTTGCCGACGAGGATACCCGCTCCGACAGCAGCGGTGGGATAAACCTCCCCCATACTTTCAATCACTATGTAAGTAAAGGATGGACGAGCGATCATTTCGGGAAAATTAATCTTATTTGATTTTTGTTTTTTTTTATCCACTTTTCCAACCTAAACATTTGATGATCACTATGCGTATCCTTTTTCCCAGTCATGTCCAAAACATCCTTCCTTAAGGGCTGGCTGTTTGCCAAGCGTATCCTTTTTCCGGTCTAAGGGCTATATCCCCGGTGGGTGATGCCGAATTTTCTAAAACATCCTTCCTTAAGCGCTAGCTGGTTACCAAGTGTATCCTTTTTCCCGGTCTTAGAGCTATATCCCAGGCGGGTGATGCCATGAAGTGATATGGCTAGATCCAAAGCGGGTGATGCCGAGTTGTCCAAAACATCCTTCCTTAAGCGCTGGCTGTTTGCCAAGCGTATCCTTTTTCCCGGTCTTGCAGGCTATATGCCAGATGGGTGATGCCATGAATGTGACAATGGGTAGATCTTAGAGGGTGATTCAGATAATAATCTACAGCGCAGAGAGCGCGCTGGATCAGAATGGCCGTGTGGGCGCATTTGATTTCCGTTTAATTTATATTAAGTAATTGGGAGTATTGTTTTGATTTCCGTATCCTTTTATTTTATATTAATTGTTTAAAAGTATTGCTTTGACTTCCGTTTCCTTTTATTTATTAAAATTAGTTTAATCAAATTGACATTTGACTTTGACAGCGCGGGTACGCCATTTTGCGCGCCATCTTGAAATATTAGTATAAAAGGGCTGTTTCGACGATACGAATTTAGTCTCTGCCCAGAGACTCATCCGACTAGTAGATGCTTTCGCGTCTAGGTCGTCCTACTCGATTGAGGGTTTGCGATAGCAATCGCTCCCTAATCGAATAAATATTGTCTTTACGCTTAGATTGGTTAATGATTAATTCATACTTTGGGAGTCTCTGCCCAGAGACTCATCCGACTAGTAGATGCTTTCGCGTCTAGGTCGTTCTACTTGATTGTGGGATTGCGATAGCAATCGCTCCCTAATCGAATAAATATTGTCTGTACGCTTAAATTACTATAAATGATAAATTAATACTTTGATAGTTTTGATAACTACCCTCATGTTTAGATATTGGTTTGATCAATTAATATTTTGATGTTTTGATAACTACCCTCACGTTCAGATGTTGTTTTGATTAATCAATACTTTGATATTTTTGATAGTTACCCTCACGTTCAGATGGTGGTTTTGTCTGTCGTGCTGTGGTTATTAGCTGAGTGGAAAGGGGCCGTTATTGGGGATGGTGGCGACGGCTTTAGGTAGGGTTTCAGCGTTTTAAGAGACGCGTTCTCTTAAAGCCTGATTAGTTTTGAGTAATAATTCCCGCTTCTGGTCCATGGCTAATAAATGTAAAAGAGGGGCTTTTGAGGGTACTTTGTTCGAACAATAAATATTCTAAGTATGTAATTAAATGATCTTCCCACGCTACCTACCCTCGTCGCGCAGCAAATGTGTCTGACTTTGCTGCCGACGAGGATACCCGCTCCGACATATACTTCCCAGGTGGTCCCATTGAAATTTTATAGAAATCAGTCGAGCAGTATTTAAAATATCAACAATAAATTATATACTTTGTATTGGCGTGGGCATCTGAAGTCGGTTTTTTTTTTTAATAATTTTTTATACTTATTAAATTATTTAAACATAATAATGTCCTCTCAAAAAATCAGGCCATAGCGGCCAATCTCCACAGTGATTAAAGCCATTTGCGCGGAAGATATTATTTTTACTCAACTCTATTTCCCCACTCTCATAATCCATACGGGACGGCAAATGGCAATATGGCGACACGATCAAAAAGAGATCAGACGCAGGATCGATGGCATTACGTGCCCTCCAATGCACGTGGGTGACGCACCGTTAACTTCGTCTAGCACTGAGATTTCTTGACAGAAAAACTCAATTTTTGACCCGACCCGGGAGTCAAACCCGAGACCTCGTCATCCACAGTTGAACATAATATTAATAACCAAAAGATCATCGAGGCATTTAGTTATTATAAATTATACTGAGTACCTCCTTATTTTATGATAACTTTTAAATTAATTGGTTTAAATTAATTTAAAAATAGAATTTTTGCTGTAGATTAATTTGAATAAATTTACTTCATCATCATCATCATAAGCAACCCATCAACGGCTCACTACTGAGCGCAGGTCTCTTTTCAGAGAAGGGTTGTAGGCCATAGTCCACCACGCTGGCCCAATGCGAATTGGCAGACTTCACACACCTTCAAGAACATGATGAAGAACTCTCAGGTGTGCAGGTTTCCTCACGGTGTTTTCCTTCACCGTTGAAGCAAGTGATATTTAATTGCTTAAACGCACTTCACTCCGAAAAGTCAGAGGTGCGTACCCGGGATCGAACCTGCGACCCCCCCCCCCCCTCCCAATAGGAGACCAGAGTCCTAACCACTGGGCTATCACTGCTTCAATTTACTTAATTGATTTAAATTGATTCAAATTAATTAGACCAAATTTATTCAAATTAATTAATCCTCTGCAGTCTAGTTGGGATATGGACAGACTCGTGAATCGTGCGGTTTGTTTTGATCATCCTATGTTTTATATTCCCGTTGCGGTCTAACTCTTGGTTAAAGCCATCAAATTCTCGCAATTCCCTAGTCTTCTAAATATATAAAAGGCAAAGGTGACTGACTAACTGACTGACTGACTGACTGGTCTGTCAACGCACAGATCTAACCACTGGACGGATCGGGCTGAAATTTTGCACACAGATAGTTATTATGACGTAGACGTCCGCTAAGAAAGGATTTTTGAAAATTCCAACCCCAAGAGGGTTAAATGGGGGTTGAAAGTTTGTATAAAAGTCCGTCACTTATCAAATTATTTTTCATGTAATATCCATGAAACTTGAATTTTTGGGCTTTCGATAAAAAAATAAGAAATACGTGTTTCGCAAATTTTGAAAATTCCACCCCCAAAGATTTCAAATAGGGGATGAAAATTTGTTCTATATGAAAGTGTAACCATTGTAAGTTTTGCGGTAGCCATTATTCCAACGCATAAAATGTACGTGCCATAAATCCCGCCATTGAACAGGGGTTTTCAATAAACTTCCCCCAGAGTACTTTTTACTCGTGCGTTTGATGTGTATTGTATAAAAGTCCAGATTTTTAAGTTAATTTTCAAGTAATATCGATCAAACTTGGTACTTTAGCTTTCATCTAAATATATAAAAGGCAAAGGTGACTGACTGACTGACTGACTGACTGACAGACTGACTGACTGACTGACTGACTGGTCTATCAACGCACAGCTCTAACCACTGGACGGATCGGGCTGAAATTTTGCACACAGATAGTTATTATGACGTAGACGTCCGCTAAGAAAGGATTTTTGAAAATTCCAACCCCAACAGGGTTAAATGGGGGTTGAAAGTTTGTATAAAAGTCCGTCATTTATCAAATTATTTTTCATGTAATATCCATGAAACTTTAATTTTTGGGCTTTAGATAAAAAAATAAGAAATACGTGTTTCGCAAATTTTGAAAATTCCACCCCCAAAGATTTCAAATAGGGGATGAAAATTTGTATAAAAGTCCAGATTTTTAAGTTAATTTCAAGTAATATCCATCAAACTTGGTACTTTAGCTTTAATCTAAATATATAAAAGGCAAAGGTGACTGACTGACTGACTGACTGACTGACTGGTCTATCAACGCACAGCTCTAACCACTGGACGGATCGGGCTGAAATTTTGCACACAGATAGTTATTATGACGTAGACGTCCGCTAAGAAAGGATTTTTCGAAAATTCCAACCCCAAGAGGGTTAAATGGGGGTTGAAAGTTTGTATAAAAGTCCGTCATTTATCAAATTATTTTTCATGTAATATCCATGAAACTTGAATTTTTGGGCTTTCGATAAAAAAATAAGAAATACGTGTTTCGCAAATTTTGAAAATTCCACCCCCAAAGATTTCAAATAGGGGATGAAAATTTGTATAAAAGTCCAGATTTTTAAGTTAATTTCAAGTAATATCCATCAAACTTGGTACTTTAGCTTTAATCTAAATATATAAAAGGCAAAGGTGACTGACTGACTGACTGACTGACTGACTGGTCTATCAACGCACAGCTCTAACCACTGGACGGATCGGGCTGAAATTTTGCACACAGATAGTTATTATGACGTAGACGTCCGTTAAGAAAGGATTTTTGAAAATTCCAACCCCAAGAGGGTTAAATGGGGGTTGAAAGTTTGTATAAAAGTCCGTCATTTATCAAATTATTTTTCATGTAATATCCATGAAACTTGAATTTTTGGGCTTTCGATAAAAAAATAAGAAATACGTGTTTCGCAAATTTTGAAAATTCCACCCCCAAAGATTTCAAATAGGGGATGAAAATTTGTAAAAAAATCCAGATTTTTAAGTTAATTTTCAAGTAATATCCATCAAACTTGGTACTTTAGCTTTCATCTAAATATATAAAAGGCAAAGGTGACTGACTGACTGACTGACTGGTCTATCAACGCACAGCTCTAACCACTTTTTTTTTTTTTAAATTTATTTACCAAATAATGCACAACATTAACAAGTTATCATTGATCCCGCCAAACTGCACATGCAGTTTGTTGGCGAGTACGCGGTCATAGCAATATTTTAAACAAAACAAAAACGTGCACTAAACACTAATACTAACTACAATTATCTTATATAAAAATTTACTATTAGAAAAAAATATATATAAATAATCTAACCTCCTTAAGTTAGTCAGTTAGTGAAGGAGTCCTTAATAAGCCTTGTTATTCTTAATAAAAACTTCCTTTAATCGGACTCCCTCACTTACCGTCCGATCCTCACACAACCATTCTAAATTATTAAATACCTTAGGTACTAAGTAGACACTGGACGGATCGGGCTGAAATTTTGCACACAGATAGTTATTATGACGTAGACGTCCGCTAAGAAAGGTGTTACGGCCCTCCGTTGCCCAGGCCGGGGTGGAGAATACTAGGGCCCATCAGTAGCTTTCTCCACGGGCAAAGGAGGGTCGGGCCCAAAATGACCGATGGAAATTAACTCCACTCCAGGGAGTCCAATCGTCTCTTACATCTAGTACTCACCGGAGATTTCCGCGGTGGGTCCTTGCCAGGTGCCTAGAGGCGCCAGTAGGTGTGGTGGATGTGTAATGCGAGATAGGTGTGTAGTGTGTGTTACCCCAGGGCACCCAGTTTAGACCAGTGTGCGGTCGCCCCTGGTAGATGCTCGGTCGATGCTTCGTGATTCCACTGAGCCTTCCGCCAACTCGTATAGTAAAACCCGGACCACCGTCTGCACTGTACTTGCACTGTAATCTGCACTGTATATATTATGGCGTCAATCGAACGTCAATCAATCCCGCACTTAACCGCGATGCAAATATGACGCGTAGTTATTAACGTGAGACACCAACAAAAGTTAAAATCACAAGTAACCGACGCGGCCTCAATTGTCTTAGATCCCTCACAATTCAATCGCGCAATGATCCAAAAATGCGCACGTCGCGTGAACGTAACGAAAACAAAGGTCCTTTCAGACCGCCGCTGAACGATCCACCAAAAATTCGCAATTCAGCTTTGCGTCTTCCAAATATCACACGCGATGCCAAAAACGACCGGCGCGTCCGAGCGTTCGAAGCGAATCCGAGGAATGCGAGGGGCGGCGCGGGCGCGCGGGCAGGGGCCGCTATGATTCAGTTTTTAAACGAAACAATAGACAATCTAGCCGCGCGGCGGGGGGCGTCGCGCGGGGGACGAGGAACACCCGATTAGCAAGTTTTGTATACAATTTAAGTGAATCTCAATTCGAGCGCAAACAAAGGATTTTTGAAAATTCCAACCCCAAGAGGGTTAAATGGGGGTTGAAAGTTTGTATAAAAGTCCGTCATTTATCAAATGATTTTTCATGTAATATCCATGAAACTTGAATTTTTGGGCTTTCGATAAAAAAATAAGAAATACGTGTTTCGCAAATTTTGAAAATTCCACCCCCAAAGATTTCAAATAGGGGATGAAAATTTGTATAAAAGTCCAGATTTTTAAGTTAATTTTCAAGTAATATCCATCAAACTTGGTACTTTAGCTTTCATCTAAATATATAAAAGGCAAAGGACTGACTGACTGACTGACTGGTCTATCAACGCACAGATCTAACCACTGGACGGATCGGGCTGAAATTTTGCACACAGATAGTTATTATGACGTAGACGTCCGCTAAGAAAGGATTTTTGAAAATTCCAACCCCAACAGGGTTAAATGGGGGTTGAAAGTTTGTATAAAAGTCCGTCATTTATCAAATTATTTTTCATGTAATATCCATGAAACTTTAATTTTTGGGCTTTCGATAAAAAAATAAGAAATACGTGTTTCACAAATTTTGAAAATTCCACCCCCAAAGATTTCAAATAGGGGATGAAAATTTGTATAAAAGTCCAGATTTTTAAGTTAATTTTCAAGTAATATCGATCAAACTTGGTACTTTAGCTTTCATCTAAATATATAAAAGGCAAAGGTGACTGACTGACTGACTGACTGATTGACTGACTGACTGACTGACTGGTCTATCAACGCACAGCTCTAACCACTGGACGGATCGGGCTGAAATTTTGCACACAGATAGTTATTATGACGTAGACGTCCGCTAAGAAAGGAGTTTTGAAAATTCCAACCCCAACAGGGTTAAATGGGGGTTGAAAGTTTGTATAAAAGTCCGTCATTTATCAAATTATTTTTCATGTAATATCCATGAAACTTTAATTTTTGGGCTTTCGATAAAAAATAAGAAATACGTGTTTCGCAAATTTTGAAAATTCCACCCCCAAAGATTTCAAATAGGGGATGAAAATTTGTTCTATATAAAAGTGTAACCATTGTAAGTTTTGCGGTAGCCATTATTCCAACGCATAAAATGTACGTGCCATAAATCCCGCCATTGAACAGGGGTTTTCAATAAACTTCCCCCAGCGTACTTTTTACTCGTGCGTTTGATGTGCACTTCATCTTCATAAATTTTAGGATATTATGTTTCCAATTTAGATTTTCTGAGAAATATAAATTTAAAAAAAATATATATATCCGTAGCATAAAGATAGTATCACTTACTATCGATCGGTACTCATTGGAAATATGAAATATCCGTTTCAGACCACACCTGGCCGTACCTCTAAACGATATCACCAGCCAATAGTGTTAAAAACAACTTCAGAAAAACACTTTAATTTAGTAATTGCATTTTTGTGAACGAATTGAGGTGGTGAAATCTTGTAAATCTAGTTTTCAACGTGTTTCTCGACTAATAAGTAAATACCCAGTAGGTATAGGTACTCACGATAATGGCAGTTCTTTGAAATTTGTATTCGTCTAAGACGCAGACTGCAAGATATTACAGTGAATTGCAATTCGCAACTAGCATAGACGAAATTGCAACGGATTCCCCACAAGCTATGCCGAGAAGCTGTCTTATCAATCTTGAATTGAAACCTAGTTAGTTCAATTTCGCAAGATAGTAATAGGTTATCGCTTGGAAGGAATAAATTGAGACATGCCAGAGTCAATTACAAGCGGTGATAGTGTAGTGGTTAGACTTTGTCCTCATTTACGAGGGGTCAGAGGTTCGGTGCGTGTCTGGGATTGAAATCTGTGGCTTTTCGGAATTATGAACCTGCACGCCTGATGAGTTCTCGATAATGTTCTCAAAGATGTGTGAAGTCTGCCAATCCACAATTGGTCATTCTCTATGACCTGTCCTTAACCCTTCTCATTTAAGAAGAGACCTGTGCTTAGCTCAGTAAGTAGTAGGAGGGCATTGGATCGACATTAATGAATGAATGAGAGATATATTAAGCAATTATAAGTACATAAACATTTCATTTTCGCGACCTCGAGTCGGGACTCAAATTATATTCTGAGAAATGGCTACCTATTAATATTTATTTTGAAATATTGTATGTAAGGTATACCTAAGTAAGAAGTTTCTGATGCACTGCAGCTCTTTAAATAATTCATGAGTAGACAAACGAATCAGACGTTAGTTTATTTCAAATATTCCTTTGTTCGCTGAGACTGGAAAGGACAGTATAAAAGAATGAAACAAAGCTTTGCTTAGCTTTACGCTGCTTTACTCCATCTCAAATGAAATGTCATATATTTTCCAAAGGCACCATTCCAGGTGCATATTTTATGAATGAAATAAATAGAAAACATTTCAAAGTTGATTTTAAGCGAGGTAAATAAAAGCTCAGGCAGTATTAATCTGGCTTTTCCTACGACTTCGTCCAATGAATCTAAGTTTTTAAAAAACCGTGGAAACCCTTTTTTTTTTGGATAAAAGGCCTGTGTCACTCCAAGTCCTCACCTGGCTTTATTCATGCAAAAAATCACGTCGATCCGTCGCTTTATTGCTGCATGATTGAAAGGCGAAAATACTCTTTCATTATGTAGCTAAAACATAAACATGTCTAAAGTACTCACAAAGTGCTCAGAATGATACAGAACTTTAAAATAAGTATAGTTTATTTAATTATCATAATAACTAGATTATTAAGTGGAAGTTAGTTTGTATTTTAATTTCTACTTCCGTGAACGTTTTTCGTTTTACGATTTTTAATTTGAGTTGCTTTCTTCGATTTCTTCGCCTTCTTCATCGCTGGGACAGTGCCTTGCTGCGTCGCATTCCGTGTCAACATATTCTTGTACGTATAAAACCCTATCTCTTTTAAATTGGCTGTTCTCGTAGATCTTTTTGTGTCATCATCTCCTTTAATATCCGTTTTGGTTTTGACCACATTTTGAGGAATTTCTTCGTCCTGTTCTTTCTTCTTCATTACTTTAGCCATTTATTTAAGCGATGTGAACTTGGTGCGAATCTTTTATTATAATTATTATTCGTAAGCACATTTAAATAAATTTCGAAATTCTGAGCCCACAGGATTTTTATTTTACTTGTCAGCTTTTTGTCAGTGTCACCGTTGGTCACCCTCCAGTAAACTTATGTGTAAACAAACCTCCTATATACCTAATGGTCCGGGAACATTGAAAGTTCCCTCGTAGTGGATTCAAAAATTTTGTACTTATTGGAATGAATAGTTAAACATTATACTTTTCTAATAAACTCGGTATGAGTTAATTTGAAAAGCAGAAACAATCCTTTAAAAAAAAATTTTTTTAAGCTATTGCATAGCTTTTATGGCGGGCTTTGAACTAGGACAAACAGTTTGAGCGCGGCGACCGAATCAAGAAATTCTGTAACGAAAATAAACCTAACACCGTCGTTCAGTAAGCGTTCAACATTTTAGAGGTTCACAAGTAGCTCTGTTTGGCGCAGTGGGCGAGCGGCCGCTTTCTTTACCGTATGGTGTATGATGTCGCAGGTTCGAATCTCACTCGCGAAGTAGTGACAGTGCGCTTTTCTTGTTTGTTTGTTGTTTAATTTTTTTTTGCATAATTTTTAGTATGCAAAAAAAATATTGCATAAATATTATAATTGCATAAGTTGATAAAAAATGCTATGCAATAGCTTTACCGCGGCAGTCCCCGAGTGCCACTTAATTTTTTTCAAAAATTCAAAATGTTTTGCCGTCATGGCGGCTTTTGATTGCTTTAGGGGATAGGTACTTTAGGGATTTCTTTTTCAATGTTACCGGCTCCCGGTATATTATAATCTAAGGTGTAAACTAACTAACTTGAAATTAACCCGTACAACAAAGCGTACAACTGGTTTATTATAAGGTGTATATACTCTTGGCTAACAGCTAGCAGCTTTGGCTAGCAAGCAATACAATCATATATTCTACATTTGAGCATAGACAACAGTTTTTCTTTTAAATAAGGCATTTTTTACATTATCTGTAGTTGGGAAACCACTGCATTATAATCTCACGGCAACCCTTCACTATTTAGTGATTAAGGTTGAAGACAAGGGTCTGCCCGCGAAATTCAAATTTAATTTGGTTTTTCACAATTTGTAAACTAATACGACAAAATAGGCTTATGGCCTTCTAATTGCGCCAGTGGAATTATCATCTTCACAGGCTTACATAAAAATCTTTACTTGAAAGTGACCAGTTTAAGAAATTAATCAAAATACTGAGTTGGACGTGATTTACTCACAAATTAGTCGATATTTTGATTAGTCTCTTAAATTGGACACTTTCAAGTAAATTTTTTTATGTAAACCTGTGAAGATGATGCTGCCATTGTCGCAATTAGAATGCCATTACTTTGTCGTATTTGTTTACAAGTTGCGTAAAACCAAATTAAATTTGAATTTCGCGGGTACACCCTTATCTTCAACCTTAATGGAAAGGGTTCACAACCCTCACTAATGGGAATACGAGGTAGACTTACTCCAAACATGTACACTCCATCCGTGGTGTTTCTCGTCCTCGCTGTGCTCCGTTGCTTGCATCGGGTGTCCAGGAACTTCCGTTTCCGGTAATGTCCTCCACCGCTTTAACAGCTCCTTGGTCCTATCTTTAGTCTTATCGCATGCCTGGCGCCAGTTGGTGAAGTATTTGCGAGATACCTTCGGGCTTAGCGTGGTCGATCTTGAGTCTTGTCTGAAAAGAGTTTTTGGAATTAGCTAAGACTGATTGCTACAGTGTGACGATCACACATCTGTAGCCTAAGCACGAATATTTTCATTATCGAATAGTTAACG
Organism: Oeneis ivallda; assembly: GCA_029955525.1. Lineage (NCBI taxonomy): Eukaryota > Metazoa > Arthropoda > Insecta > Lepidoptera > Nymphalidae > Oeneis > Oeneis ivallda. Next base: position 11,551,819 of record JARPMR010000022.1, read on the forward strand.
TAAAGTTAACGCCGACAAGATATTTTGTATGAAAACAGGCGTTGCACTGTATCAGGCGGTGCAGTCGTTTTCATACAAAATATCTTGTCGGCGTTAACTTTACGTTAACTATTCGATAGTGAAAATATTCGTGCTTAGGCTACTGATGATTATTGGTTAAAGTCAAATTTCTTAAGGATATGAATGTCTGATTTCACTAACGACGTCGAGTGACGTTTTTACGAGGAATAAAGTGGGCGTTCTAACAGTTTTTGTATTGAAAATACTGTCAAAATATCGTCACGCTCGGATAATTCTTATTCATTATTACATCGACCGTAAGTGTATTTAAATATGGATTTTAATTCGTACAACCAACAGATCCTTAGGAAGACACTAGAAATGTTTACAATACCTACTGTTTCTCTGATAGGTATGAATACCAAATATTTGATCCCATAGCTATAATAGGTAATATAACAAATGATTAATTTAGAGGGATAGAGCACAGCTCACATTGGTGCAGAGTCGAAGCGAAACGTATTTACATGATATAGTATATATTGAACTCATCTCGATTTACTTAGTCAAAAGCTTTGCGCTAATGTTAGAATATCTTTTACCTAATAAAAGTTTGTATAAGAAGACAAAGTATCTAATTAAAAACAAAAATACTGTAAAATGGTTGCCATCCACGCTACCGTAAGCCTCGCTTGTTACAAAATAAGCCAGCTTTTATAAAACTTGGCGGAATGTATGTCGTAAAATATTCTACGCGTGTGGTTTCTTTAAAATATCATACCAGGAACACTGCTAGCAGGAAAGTATTTTCCGCCTATTGTGCATTTTTTTATAAGCTTTGTGTATATAAACCAGTAGAGTCTGTTCAATCAGTCAGTTGATGTGGGTAAGTTGATGAATAAGTTAATTGAAATTTAATTAGGTAATTACGCGCCTGTTTGATGCAACCCAGGACCTCAGTGGCACTTTGGAAAAAAATGAAGACATTCTGCATCGACACCTGCATAGCTACGAGTATATATGTAGGAAAAGCAGTTTAAATAGCATTTAGTAATTGATTCGAAAACATCGTCAAATTGAAAGCGTGTTTAATGTTACAAAGCACACAAGCTTAATCAACGCTGTGCGAACCAAAATACAAAGGCTTGATTAAAATGTCGTATGAAGTGCTACGGTACTCTTTTATTTACGTAACACTCTCTAAAATTACTCAATATTGGTACAATTTGAAAGCCTTGTTAATAAATTAAAAACTAGTGACTCACCCGGGCTTCGCACGGGTGTCATACGAATTCGGCTATGGAGCTGAAAAACCGTAAAATTCGTGTATACCTACGTATACTATTAACTTTTCTGGTATAGACGATTTTCTGACGAGCTTCGTATGGAAGAACAAATATCGACGGCTCCATCAGTCATTGTAATTTGTAGCTCATCGATCATCCGCCGGCTGGGGGACGTATGAGTGGGGTATGAATGATTGGGTGAGTAAATACTTCAGCATACCTAAAGCGCAACGGTACCGACGCACGACACCTATTATGTGCTTTACACTGAACGCGCGCGTACTTTCAAAGCTATGTAGATAATGTGTGCGAGTTCCAGTGAATGTACCTACGCATGGTCGGGTACCCCCCTTAACCTGTAAAGCGCTGTTCGTATCTACAGCCAATCCTTATATTTACAATATGCGCATGTTAAAAGCCAACTGTGCGATTATCTAAAAACTAGATGCCCGCGACTTCGTCCGTGGATTAAGGTTTTTTTATTCCCGCGGGAACTCTTTACTATTCAGGGATAAATTGTAGCCTATGTGTTAATCCTGGGTATGAGCTATCTCCATTCCAAATTTCAGGCAAATCCGTTCAGTAGTTTTTGCGTGAAAGAGTAACAAACATACACACAGATATACAAACTTTCGCCTTTATTAGTGTGATGTGATGTGAAGTGTGATGTGATAATTGCTACAGTGTGATGATTGCAATCGCCCCTGACTAACAGAAACTCACTCGTTAATAGCTATAATGCAATTTTGCAGAAAGAACGCGATAAATTCGACCAATCACGTCAATTGAGACTCGCAATGATTGAAGCAGCTTTTACATAATCGGCTTGCAGGCTCGCAATGACTAATCGGGTATGACAAGTCGATGTTCTAATGCGCAAGCGCACGAAAACTGAAGCCGACGTGTTTGGTGGATCGCTTAGCCTCGCCTTTACACTTGGTGTTTGCGGTCTGAAATGTACGCCTACGCATATCTGTCTGTATGCGTGTTGAACAAGAACATAGCTAGATTACGTGTACATTGGAACTTGCAGACATTCCATAGCTTAATACAAGCAAATAAGAACTTTCTGTAATGGCATCTCACGCCGCAAAGAGAGATTGTGTTGCTGACTGCAGAAGTGTGTTTGCTACGCGCGCATTGCAGTGTGAACGTCTTAATAACACAGCCCGTTGTATTAACATTCTCCTGACCGAATTTAGCAAGAGGACGCTAATCAACGCAAGAGATAAATACAAAAGTGAGTGTGCAAACACAGATGCCCTCTCTGTTTTCTCATTCTCACAACCACGACACGAGTCACGACCGAAGAGTAATCAGGCGCATGAATTTTTCGTCGAAAATGTAATATGAAAGAAAAAGAATAACAATAGGTACAACAACAGTAAATATACCTAGGTACCTACTGCATAATTTATAGCTTGACAGTAATCGCAGTTTGCTTAGGAAATCGTTGTGGTTATTGGGTGGGTAATGTTTACTCAAGTGGGTACTTCAGCTGTCTGTAACTTTGCCACTTCAATGGGATTCGATGTAATGTGTAATAGCGAAATACTTGGGTGTTTATCTTACGAACGAACATTTAGGAATGTGGGGAGTGGGGACCCAAGTACCTATCCATTTTTGAACTCCTGATACCCGAAACTTCATGCGACTCTTAGCACATCTAAGCTAGTCAATAACAGCGAAACCATAAAGTTCCAACATAATTCACCGTTGTTAATTTAAAAAAAAAGTTGAGTGTCGTGGAACACTCGGTTGGAACGAAGTTCCTTCTAATAATAAATAAAATAAAAATAAAAAATAATAATCTGAAGGCAGGATTCGAACCCCCGAACCGATAGTTTCGCTCCTTCGTTTACGCCACTATGCCACCAAAGATAATAATGACATTAGCTCAAGACATTTTGTCGCGTAATAGTTCTAAGGTTCCGTGCTTTGAGGACGCGCAAAGTAATTTGAATTGTCATCAAAGTCAAGGCGGCTCACACGCGATCGGGTTTAAATTACCTGTAATTCAAATCGCGAAATTTGACGGAACGGTTTTCCGTTCTTTGGTTTGGCTTGAATTTCGAGATACTTTCAGGTCACTTATTCACGATAACTGGCATATATTACCGATTTATAAATTTCATTATTTAAGCTCGTATTTAGAGGGAGATGCCGCGCGTGTTATTAGCAATCTCGAAATTTGTGCTTTGAACTACGACAAGGCTTGGAGTTTATTATGTGAGCGATACGACAACAAAAGGCAGTTGATTAGTAATCACCTCAACGCTTTATTTAACATCGAGTCACTGTCCCGCGAATCGGAACAGTCATTGCGTGCGTTAATTGATAATGTGAACAAAAATTTACGTGCTTTAGCGAGTCTAGGCCAGCCTACCGACCAGTGGGATACGCTTATCGTTCACATGGTCAGTTCTAAATTAGACAGCCAGACTAGTATGAAATGGGAGGAGTATCGCAACTCTTTAAGTGATATGCCAACTTTAGATCAATTCCATAAGTTTCTTAAGGATCGTGCCGACGTTTTAGAATCGTATAGTACAAATAAAGATCAAAATAAGCGAGTTTCATCTAGCGCCGCGCCAATCGCGAGCGGTAGCAATACCAACAATAAAAATTCAAAACAGAATAAATCATTTTCATACGCTGCTTCATCAGGTTTCAACAATCCAGATAGGCATCGCGCTCGTTGTGTGGTTTGTTGTGGTGATCATCCAATCTACACTTGCCCTACATTTTTAGCTAAAACTCCTGAACTCAGAATAGCTGAGGCTCAGAAGCTTAAGCTTTGTATGAACTGCTTAAAAAATAACCACCGGACCAGGCAGTGCTTCGGAAGTAGGTGCCGTGAGTGTAACAGACGGCATAGCACACTGCTCCACAGAGCTGCATCAGAGGATCCTGCGCCAACGGCCCAGGATAGTTCAACTTCTGTTCAGGTTCCCGTTGAAAACTTTAGTGTAAACCTATCTAGGCAGTCCGTTTCACACGTTATGCTGTCCACGGTAATGCTAGAAGTTCAGAACCCTCTCGACAATAAAACCGAAGTCATTCGAGCGCTTCTAGACTGCGGAAGCCAGTCTAGCCTTTTAACTAAGCGTATCAAAGAAAGTTTGGGGTTAAAGGCGATACCCACGAGCCTTACCGTAGTCGGTATAGGCAATAATTCAAATAATTCTATTACGGAGAGATGTCTAGTTAGTCTCAAGTCATTACATAGCGACTTTTGCGCTAATTTATCTTGTCTTATTATGCCAGAATTAACAGGAAACATTCTAAAATCCTATGTAAACTATAAATATTTTTGTCTTCCAGATAACATTCAACTTGCTGACCCCAAGTTTTACAGCCCTGGACCTGTAGACGCGCTAATAGGGGCAGACTTATTCTGGGACGTGAAAGGTAATACCATTAAACCCCTAGGTGAAGGAAAACCATATCTGTGTAGCTCACAATTTGGTTGGGTTATCTCAGGCCCTTTAATGTTAAACTATGAATCTAAACAAACTAATTGCAATTTTACATCTAGCGATTCTCTTGACGACCGCTTAGATAATCAAATATCCAAATTTTGGGAGCTAGAGGAGTTGCCTCAAAGATCATTATTGAGTGACACCGAGAAGGCTTGTGAGCAACATTTCAAATCTCACACGACTCGTCTAGAATCGGGACGATTCTGTGTCAGATTACCGCTTAAAGATTCGCCTATGACCTTAGGGGATTCATTTAGGCAAGCTAAGAAAAGATTTTACAATCTAGAAAAGAAATTTCGTAAACAGCCTGAATTAAAGCAAGCGTACACCTCCTTCATTAAGGAGTACCTAGACTTAGGTCATTGTTCTGAGCTTCCAAATTTTACATCTAAATCAGGTTACTTCCTATGCCATCATGCAGTCTTCAGGAACAAGAGCGAATCAACCAAGCTGCGCGTAGTATTTGATGGAACAGCGCCCTCTAGTAATGGTATCAGCATAAACAGCTTACAGTTAGTAGGGCCTACTATTCAGGATTCTCTTTTCTCCATTATATTGAGGTTTCGATTGCATAAATATGTACTTACCGGTGACATCGAAAAGATGTATCGCCAAATCGAAATTAACGAAAAGGATCGAAACTTGCAATTAATATTATGGAGGGAGGACGAATCTCAGCCTCTTCGCGCACTGCAGCTGAATACAGTCACCTATTGGTTCGCTTCCGCTAGCTTTTTGAGTACTAGGTGCCTACATCAGCTGGGGGACGAATGCGCGGATGATATCATCAAAACGATAATACAACGCGATTTTTATTACGACGATCTCCTAACCGGAGCCGACTCAGAGGCTCAGTTGGCTTACATTTTAGAATCGGTTCAAGTTGCATTAAAATCGGGATGCTTTAATCTACGAAAATTTAGGTCAAATCTACCAAGTATTTTTGAAGATACTAAGTTAAACTTAGAGGACAACCTTTGCCTTAGTAATTCCACTAGTGCATTAGGGTTAAGTTGGAATCCTAAAACTGACATCTTACATTTCTCATGTCAAGTCCCTTCAGAACAAGGCGAAATTCTTACTAAACGCCAGCTAGTTTCCAACATCTGTAAGATTTTCGATCCATTAGGGCTGCTTTCGCCTGCTACTATTCAAGCAAAAATATTAATTCAAAAGTTATGGATTAACAAGGTAGAATGGGACGAACCGATTCCGAGCGCTCTGCTTAAAGAATGGGAGCGCATACAAGCTAATACAAACATTTTGTTCACAATCGAAATCCCGAGATATGTACTCTGTGATAATCACATTAAGGTCGAACTTCCTTCGTTTTGCGATGCTTCCATGAGCGCGTATGGCGCGTGCATATTATATTTGAAGGCTATCGACGCGTTCGGTAGGTCGAGCGTTAATCTTCTGTGCTCTAAGTCGAGAGTAGCTCCCGTACTGTTAGAGGAGTAGTACGAAGAGCACTGACACGCATTTGCCCATTGTTTTCGCCTGATTCTTAAACGCTTAGCGTTTCAGAAGGGGGGAATTTATGTCTGCGCCAATAACTCAAATAACTCACTATCAACGGATTGTGTCTACGAGCGAACTCCGTTTTTGCGTAATCTGTTATTATTAATGTAATGACAGTGCCAGTATCACTATACACACGTCAATCGTCAAGTTGTCACTGTCAAGAAATTACCTATGTAAATTCGAAATATAACCAGTTCTCCGCTGGACTACACTGTAAGCAGCTGTTTCATTTCTTCGGAGCTACATTTCTTGAGGACCTGCTAATCAGGCCCTCGTGTGTCGATTACAATAACCGACAGTATGTTAGGTAACGTGTATGATCGATCCTCCTTTATTTGCAGACAATAGTTTATTGCACGATCTTTTGTTATGTGGGCAATCTTCTCGTGAGTTGGTGGGATCGATTTTATTCTGAGCTGAAATATTTTAGATACCTAATTTGTAAGGCCCTTTCAAAGCATCAATGCAAAAGCTTGGGTGCGAAAGCTTGAATATAAAAAGGTAAAGATATAATTAACTAGTGGTTCGCCCCGAACTGAGACCTCGCGGTTTCCCATAATTACTTATTCATTCAATAGATAGGTACGTACATGACGATCAAAATTGACATTATTATTATGCCCGTTTTCACCAACCATACCTAAATCATCCCCTAAGTAGAAGTCTTTTAACGTAGGTAGCCCCTAAATACAATCCTAACTAACATCCCAATGTCATTTTCACCTTTAGTTATCCCCTAGGGCCTAGAGGTTCGTAATAACAAAGTTGACAGAAAGCGTCACCTAACTTAGGTAGCCCGTAAAGGTTAGGCAACTGTAGTGAAATTAGGCATCAATTTACCTACTTAGGTTTAGTTTTTTGGAACATTAAAATTAAATTATGAACATTAAAAAACATGCAAAACATACCGCAAGTGAAGTTTTATTGATTTTTGATATTTAACTAAATTATAATTTTAATTGATTAATATGTTATTATAATTATTATGTATTAGTACTTTCATTCAAAATAATAATAGTTTACGTAAAGCTGCGTTTACAATATGAGATAAGAGCGCCATCTATTGACATCATTGTGAAGTTCTGTTAAAAATACTGCAGCTCATTAAAAGTTAAATAATTTAGTTTCCTTATTATATTTATCTAATTTTAGTATTTAACCGACTTCAAAATATACAAAAAGAGGAGGTTCTAAATTATGGATAAATTAGTATTTGTGATGTCAGTTCCAACCATATTACTGCGAAGATTCAAAATATTCTACCATTTCGACGTGTTAGCCTAGGTATACAAATGTTAAATATTTTGTTCAGTTTGGTGTGCTTTAGTAATTTTTCATTTCTCCTATTTAAGTCGTATTAATCACCTACTCAGGCAGAGCCTAAGACAAATGCTAGTATACAATAGTGGTATAATTAGCTGGTTTATCAAATTATTAAAGTATGGCACTTGTGTTATAATTGGGTCAAAAAGCTCAGTTCAACTTTTCAAATAAATAGATGGCAGATAAATTTAATTGTAGAGCCGTTGGGAATAGGGTTGCCAACTTTCTTTCTAGGATTTGTACTATCGGTATCTCGAAGCTGATACTAATAGGTACCTATTGCAATATTGCATATTTTAAAGCAATTAAATATCACTTGCTTCAACGGTGAAGGAAAACATCGTGAGGAAACCTGCACATCTGAGAGTTCTTCATAATGTTCTCGAAGGTGTGTGAAGTCCGGCAATTCGCATTGGGCCAGCGTGGTGGACTATGGCCTATATACCCTTCTCTGAAAGGAGACCTGCACTCAGTAGTGAGCCGTTGATGGGTTGCTGATGATAATGATGATGATGATATTTTAAAGTTATCTAAATTTTTGCTTTGGGTATACCTAGAGAAAAATAAATTAGTATCAGTACGTTTCTTGCAGATTGACGAGCTTAAAAGAACAAGAGATTTGACCTAAAAAGACATACATACTACTATACACATTACACATACACACACACACACACACGCAATTGGACGAAACATCCAAATTGGACAATCTGACAAACATATTGATTTTGTTCGTATAAAATAACTTAATGTAACCCGGATTATATTAATAACTAATCGATTGACACTGACTCATCATAATCGGCTCAGTAGTTTAGGCGCTACGGTGGAACATACGTAAATAGTCAACACAAACATACACACTTACATCATAGACTGCTAAAACTATAACCACCATAACCATTCTTGTCATTGGATTTTAAACGATAAGAAATCACGTTTTCCCAAAAATAGGACATTTGGCGGTTGGCAACCTTCATTGCGAAGCTTTCGAGTGAAATATGATATTTCAATGAATATTTCAGTTGTACGAGTAGATGTGCAGACAACCTCCGTTGCGAACGATCGTGAATGATAAAACTTTGCGAAAGTTATTTAAGTTCATTATAATAAAATTATTTACTGTATCTTTCGCTGCTCCTGATAAGAAATTATTTTCAATTCAATATAATTATTATTTGCTCTTAAAGTATCGATAAACGATCGAGCTGTAAACTTTTTGCCTGCGGATCTAAAGTAGATAGGTAAGTATAGCATATTATAAGGAACCATTTTTAGGCTATTGCATAGCTTTTATCGCGGGCTTTAAACTAGGACAAACAGTTTGAGCGCGGCGACCGAATCAAGAAATTCCGTAACGAAAAAAAACCTAACACCGTCGTTCAGTAAGCGTTCAACATTTTAGAGGTCCTCAAGTAGCTCTATTTGGCGCAGTGGGCGAGCGACCGCTTTCGAGCGCCGATGTCGCAGGTTTGAATCTCACTCGCGAAGTAGTGACAGTTCGCTTTTCTTGTTTGTTTGTTTTTTAATTTTTTTTTGCATAATTTTTACTATGCAAAAAAAATATTGCATGTATATTATAATTGCATAAGTTGATAAAAATGCTAATAGCTTTACCGCGGCAGTCCCCGAGTGCCACTTAATTTTTTTGTCATCAAGGTCTTAGAAGGAGGGGAAAGGACATAGGAAGGAATGAAACCATTGAAGTGTGCTGCCTTACTTATATTTTTATATAGAAATAATTAGGTACATTTTTGATAAGTGCAGGGACAGAAGAAGTGTAAGAGTTGCTAATACATATATTACATAGTTGGCTTTGCACGGTCAGGCGGTATCATAAAATGTTTCATAAAATACATATTTTTGTTAATGAGAAACCTGAAAATTGTTCTGAATCAGTACCTAGCCTAATCGATTGCATTTTTTGGGCGCATAGTGACAGTATACATAAGCGTCAAAAACCGAAAAGAATCGAGCGATTTTGCCGTTCAGGCGAGTGAATTTTTTTTTATTTATTCGATGACAAGCTAGTCCTTGACTGCGATCTCACCTGATGGCAAGCGACGATGCAGTCTAGATGGTAGCGGGCTAACTTGTAAGGGGTATGGCAGTCAACATTCAACCCATACCCCTAATCGATTTCTACACGCCATCGTGCCAGAAATCTTTACGTAAGAAGTCATCGAGTTGGTGTTTTTTATCAAAGTCGAATCAAATAAGCCAACCTGTGCACTGCTGACTATGTGTATCGCAACCCTCATACGAAGAGTTTTCATTACCTGTCAAAAGTATCTCTGGAACTTTCACTTGCTTTCGACAATCGTCTCTCAGCCTTTCTTAAGCCGTCATCGCTTGGAGACTTGTCCTGGACCCTCAGCTCCTTCTCCGACTTGCTGCTCGACCTGGACGTCTTTCCTTCTTCTTCCTTCTTGGTAGCCGGGGTCATGGGCGACAGGTTGCCCGGCTTTTCATGACGTTTCATCTCCATATTTCAGCGTGGGTGACCATCATCGCGGCTCGTCTGTGGAGGAAGATACCTAATATGAGATTTTTTTTTTATTCGATGACAAGCTAGGCCTTGACTGCGATCTCACCTGATGGTAAGTGACGATGCAGTCTGAGATGGTAGCGGGCTAACCTGGAAGGGGTATGGCAGTGAACATTCAACCCATACCCCTAATTGGTTTCTACACGCCATCGTGCCGGAACGCTAAATCGCTTGGCGGCACGTCTTTGACGGTAGGGTGGTAACTAGCCACGGCCAAAGCCTCCCACCAGACCAGACTAGAGACAATTCAGAAATTATAAATTCCCAAATTGACCCCGCCGGGAATCGAACCCGGGACCTCCCAGTTATAAAACAACAGCGCTCACCACTGAGCCAGGGAGGTCGTCGAATCACACCAGTGTCTATACAGATAGTTTGCAAATTGCAGTTTGGATGCGGTTTGGAGGGCCCTCTGGCAAGTTAACTTTTGCAATATCTCGCAGGTATCAGCCTGATTAGAACTTGCAGAAATTGACTTGCTGAAAGTGTTAACACGACAGGTGACTTCTGCAAGTTAGTGCTAGTGGACGCAACGCTTGAAGCTGTTCACAAAACTGCAACGCACGCTAAGTGCACGTATATATTATCTTCTTATACATTCGGTCGGCATTTTCAATGCATTTATGTTAACTGCAATATATTATAGACAACATAACTGCAATTTTAAAGTTAACTTGCAGTCTTACTGTGCAGACAAGGTATATAAAGTGATTATCATAGACATAAATAGCACAACTAATAGGTAAAATTAATTATGTAACTGTGAGATGATTTTTTGAGCCGTGAAATTATGACGAGATATTATTAGCAATACTTAGGGCATCTACAATCTACATTCTCATGAAACGATGCCAGCTGCCAGCGATCAATGATCTCATCTTTTCATAATGGAGGCTGAAACTAGCAAATGATGAGAGGATCATCAATCATTATATGTGAAGATTAATAGAGGATGCCATGTTATGAAATTACAAAAATATAGCCTAAATGATGGCTGGAACTAATTTTCTCAATGAACTGTGATAACGATTAGAGGTGTTATAGTAACGGGACCTACCTAAACTGGTGTATAGTTAGGGGCATGTGTGGCATCATACTCAAACAGCGATAGGTGTGATACCAGCGGCAATCTCAGTGAGGCAAAAACATAGGCAGGATAACACAAAATAGCACTGTTCCCTCTGCACGTATCTTTTCTCTTTGAACTAATTTGAGGTACTCTGATGTACTTGCTGTGTTTTTCGAGCAAGTACCGAGAGTAGCCGTTTCACTCCGTGTAATTCTTCTCTATTCACGTAAAAATAAGCTATCGGCTACACAAAGGCTTTGTGAACCAAAAACAGCGGGGCTTATTAAAAGTTATACTATTGTTAACTATATTGTATGGACTACATTCATTTTGATGAATTAATGAAGAGTTTTTGATTCGGGTATCTAAATTTTTATTTCTTACATGATTAAGTATGTATCTTTAATATTTAGAATTAATTATTATTATGTATAACGTTATAATTCACTTGTTCTTTGGTTCCCTACTTGTTTCACTGTCTATGTGCTACTTACTCACTTTCATTCTACCTTTAAGTATTAAAATATTCGCTTTAGTCATTAATATAATAATTATATTAGTATGTATAGATTTAGGATTTGTATAGCCGTTACGCACACTACTAGATACCGTTGTCGGCGTACCGATAGACGTTCACTTCGCGACAAAGGTCTCATGCATGGACTTCCACAGCCCTCGGTCTTGCGCCGCCTGGATCCAGCGGCTCCCTGCGACTCGTTTGATGTCATTGGTCGCCACTTCAGCACTTTAGCACTGCCCATTTCCATTTCAGTTTCGCGACTCGCTGCTATGTCGGTGACTTAGGTTTTCTTACGGATTTCCTCATTTCTGATTTTTAGGGTTCCGTACCCAAAGGGTGCCAACGGGACCCTAAAAATCAGAAATGAGGAAATCCGTGGAAATCCATTATATACTTTGTAGTGGCGCAGGCGTTCGAAGTCGGTTGGTAAAAATGTCTGATGATGGAGCTGGAAGATGCCGGCTGGTAAGAGGATGGTATGTCATATAGTTTCATAGACACATAAATTCCAAATGTAAAGTTTATTTAAAATATATTTTATTTATATTTTATATAGGATATTGGTTGACTCAGTCAGCGAAGCAAAGTTATTGTCTGAGAAAATAAAGACTTCAAGGATTTTTAACTTAATCAATATAGATATCGGTGTTTCTGTCTTCTGAATCGTAGTTGACGACACATTACCTACACACCTACTTACTTTACAAATCTTAACACTTTCATGCGAACAACCAAAAATGTGGCTGAATGTGATTTCGCTGTCCGCACATCTTTTTTCCATACAAACTGGAGCGACGTCCAATGACGTTGTGCAAAAATCAGTAGGTTCTAACTAATATACATATTGCACTGACGTCTTATAACGTCGACGTCTCTGCTACAACACATAGATAAAAATCGGTGTGATAGCGAACAGTATCGACGTACATAGACGCCTGTGCTGCAACAAGTGTAAACTAAAAAAAAATCAAAATACAAGCTTTTAGTAGCTGCATCATCAGACTCTGGGTATCATCTAAGACCAGAGTTTTTGTCAAGACGAATCAAGCGAGCCCAAACTCGATAGGGTTACGTCGTTTTATAACAGATTCCTGTAGCCATCTTCCGGCTCAATTATCAGATCAGCTCCATGTCATAATAATATTGTATTATCATCCGATTTACATATATGTACATACAAACAGCTTAATCAGAAACTGGGAAGTGGTTCTCATTCATCTTGCAAAAATTTGACAACATATAGTTACAATTTTCCCTTAACAACCTTTCACCTCCATCATCAGAGCCTGGACATCATCTGGGACCAGAGTACTTGTCAGGACGAATCAAACGAGCCCAAACTCGATAGGGTTACGTAGTTTCAGAGTTCCCTTAGGTACCAAACTTTCAGCTCTATCATCATTCCCTGGATATCATCTGAGATCTGAGTACTCGTCAAGACGAATTAAACGAGCCCAAACTCGATAAGGTTACATAGTTTTATTACAGAGTTCCCTTAAGCACCTTTCAGTTCCATCATCAGACCATGGATATCGTCTGGGACCATAGTACTTGTCAAGACGAATTAAATGAGCCCAAACTCGATAGGGTTACGTAGTTTTATTACAGAGTTCCCTTAAGCACCTTTTAACTTCATCATCATTCCCTGAATAACATCTAGGACCAGAGTTACTTGTCAAGACGAATCTAACGAGCTCAAACTCGACAGGGTTACGTAGTTACATTACAGGGTTCCCTAAAGAACCTCTCAGCTTCATCATCATTCTCTGAATATTGTCTAGGACCAGAGTACTTGTCAAGACGAATCTAACGAGCTCAAACTCGATAGGGTTACGAAGTTTCATTACAGAGACTCCCTAAACAACATTTCAGCTCCATCATCAGATCAGCTCTATGTCACAATAATATTGCATTGTCATCCGATTTACATTGTATGTACATGCAAAATTTCAGCTACGATTTCGCGTAAATATTCGTTGCTACGATGGACGTGTTGGATGACGAAAATTAGCGCGCGTGTCCCCTCGCCGTGCACAGGTCGACGATGTAAGGGCAAAGCGACGTATAGTGGCGTTGTGCGCAAAAAAAGTAGGCAAAAATTACTACAACGGAGAGCCATCAAAGATGACAAAAAAAATCGATGCTATGTAGCACTAGAATTTTGAGAGTTCACTGTGTCGGAGCACAACAACCCTGCTCTTAGTTATTAGTATAGCCAGTCGCCGCACTATAACGTTGTGCTCAATAAATCAAGTTTTCGCTGGACGTGATTATACGTTGTGCAACAACAACTTCCCAACATGAGGCGTATATATACGGAAGTTCGCATGAAAGTGTTAATATATATAAATTACGTGTCACGTTGTTTGTCCGCGATGGACTCCTAAACTACTTAACCGATTTTGCTCAAACTTCGTAACTAACTGTAATTTGATCCAACTTGAAAGATAGGATAGTTTTTTTGGATTAGGATAGTTTATTTGTTTTATTTCAGTATAATAGATAAGTTGGCGGTACGAAGTTCGCCGGGTCAGCTCGTTGTATATAAACTAGTGGTTCGCCCCGAACTGAGACCTCGCGGTAACGGTATCCCATGATTATTCATTCAATCGATACATGAAGACTAAAACTGACATTATTATTATTATGCCCGTTTTCACCAAACATACCTAAATCATCCCCTATGTAGGAGTCTCTTTACGTAGGTAGCTCCAAAACACAATCCTAAGTCCTAACATCCGTCCCAATGTCCTTTTAGGTGTCCCGTACAGGATCGTGATAAAGAAGTTGACAGTAATCATCACATAACTTATCATAGGTAGCCCGTAAAGGTTAGGGAACGTCAGTGAAAACATTGAATTATTATGTAGGTACCTACTAACGAGTGAAAACGGGTTAGGGGCATCTGTACAAATCGTCATCTATCGACGCGAATAGAAAATATACAAAATGATATTTAACTAAAGAATAATTTTAATTGAATAATATGTTATTATATTATGTACCTAAATAATAATGGTCGACGCAAAACTGTTTTTGGGATAAATCGTAGTCGTAACTCCTAGTTCAATGGAATAGTTAATGACTGCGCCATCTATTAGCATTATTGTGAAGCTATATGAAATTTACTGATGCTCATTAAAAATTAAATAATCTCGTTTCTTTATAATATTCATATAATTTTAGTATTTGTTGTTCAAGTACAGGATACAAGTGAAGTAAGAAAATAAGTACAACTTGAAAATATATAGAAAATTTTCCCAGAGAGCGTCTTCAAGCGAGCGTATTAAATCGCCACTTTGTAAGCCCCCCATTTCGTCAATTTTAGGAAAAAAATTAAAAAAAAAATACGGTTGTACTCTGTTCCAAATTGTCTTTAAAATGATATACAGGAAACCCATGAATCGCAAATAAAAAAAAATTTCTTCGCATTAGCTTCTATGAGAGCCCCCCTGAAATAAAGATTTTTATAACTTTTTAAGCCATTTTCGGCTGGAGGCCATCGGTTTACATATTATATCTAAATTTGAAGTAATTACGTTCAGTAATTCAAAAGTTATAAGGCTCTGACAGACGGACGGACGGACGGACGGACGGACGGACAAGTGCAAATCGCTCTAGTAAACTCAGAGACCTCGCTTCGCTCGGTCAATAATATAATAGTTAGATATATTCCCTCGGGGACTTTTTTGTAGAGAATAATGAGTACTTTAATCATGTAGTACATCATTTTTATGTATCATCAATAGTTTTCTCAGCACACGCCAAATAATGCATATTATAGGCAAAATTTTTCTCCTTAGGATACATTATTGCAATTTTCTTAAGGATCTCTAATTTTTTTGACAATAAATTATAGCCTATGTTACTTCCTGATAACTTAGCTTTCTATTGGTGAAAAATGGTTAAAATCGGTCCAGTAGTTACAGAGCCTATTCGGTACAAACAAAAAAAAACTTGAGAGGTGTCAAAGGACACCCGGATGGAACGTAGCTCCTTCCGAATAGTGAAGGCATTGTAATAAACTAGTGGTGTCATCTAGTATTAAATTGATTAACTACGATGAATTATATTATTTTGTTTATTTCTATTGCACTGTTACAAAAATTCTTTTCAAAAAACCGACTTCTAACGCCACTACAAAGTATAAAAATAATTTTAGTTTGTCCACGTTTGTTGAAGTCGGGCGGGCCTATATACAATACAATATATACAAACTATGAAACTGATGCGCGACGCTACAGAATATGATAGACTCGTTTGTAGAAGTCGAGCGAGCATCGCGAGTCGGTTTCATAGTTTGTATTTTAGGCCCGCCCGACTTCAACAAACGTGGACAAACTAAAATTATTTTTATACTTTGTATTGGCGTTAGAAGTCGGTTTTTTGAAAAGAATTTTTTTTTTAAGCTTTTAAGTGTAGTATCCTATGATTGAGGAGCTAGGACCTGGAGCTCCATGATGTAGTCCATACTTGTTACCTACAATATCAATTCGTAATCGAAATTTCCTAAATCGCCATAGTTTTAGCCTGCAGCATCAGGCTTGAGGAGTTGAAGGTTAAAATTTTTATGGGACCATTTCGCAAACATCCTCTGTCGATTAAAAAAAAATCACGCGAATCGGTCCAGTAATCCCGGAAAAATCGGTGGACATACATAGAAAAAAAAAAAAAAGATACCGGCCGAATTGAGAACCTCCTCCTTTTTGGAAGTCGGTTAAAAACCAAAGAGTTACTCTGGTGGAGTTACTGTTTTTTCACAGATGGCGTTAGCATTTTATCCAATTTATACAATAAAAAAATCGGCCAAGTGCGAGTCGGGCCTCGCTCTTTTAGGGTTCCGTTAAAAAAAAATTAAATAAAAATATTTCGATATACCTACCCATGGAAATATTTTTATTTAATTTTTTTAATTTAATTTAATTTTTATTATTTGTTGTTATAGCGGCAATAGAAATACATAATATGTGAAAATTTCATCTGTCTATCTATTACGGTTTACGAGATACAGCCCGCTGACAGACGGACGGACGGACAGCGTAGGCTTAGGAATAGGGTCCCGTTGGTACCCTTTGGGTACGGAACCCTAAAAATTAGGGAAAAATTCCACATGTAGAAATTATGTAAAATAAAATTGAAAATAGAAAATTCAGTCTGTCGAGCTGGGATTCGAACCATCGACGTTGAATTTATAGGCGACTGCCCTAACAACTAGGCCCTGCAGACGCCGTGTTCTAAGGCGAAAATACCGAATACAATGCAAAATTCACATTCAACAAAAACACAATGCCAAATTCACATTCAAAAAAGTGTCGGTTTCAAAAATGTGTCGAGGTCGATTGTCGGTTCCTTAATTTTTTCCGTCTAGCCCCCTTCCGTACCGCGCGATAAGGAACTACGTTCCAAAATCTTTCCTCTTTATAATATTAGTATAGATAAACTGCAATATACTATCATACCTTATATTCTGTGCTCTAATACAATAAAACTAATGTTACCTATCTGGCTATTGAAATTAATTTATAATGTAACTCGTACTGTATTACACCATGCAGGCTTTTGCATAGTGAGTTATTCTTCCAACCGGTTTAATAACAATCACAACACAACTAGTACACCCACAGTTCACCAAGGCGAAATACCATTTAGATACTTTTACTATACCTATAATTCCTTGCTATAGAAATTAGTTTCATGTAAAGTAATATATCCGTTATAATATTATCCGTTTCCAGAAGGCATGACAACCTCTGAGCCCATCTTATCTATCTGTTGAGTTGAGTCGCGAACTACGCTTGCCATTCCAATATTTTTATGAATTTATTATTTTGATACCCGAATCAAAAAGAGGAAGATCTATGTCGTTCCCCTGATCAATCTGTAATCTACCATCGACAAGTTACCAAACAACGTTGTTACTTGTTATGTTAACAACAATCTTTCTTTTTGGAACGTAAGTTCCTTATCGCGCGGTACGGAAGGGGGCTAGACGGAAAAAATTAAGGAACCGACACTCGACATATTTTTGTAACCGACACTTTTTTGTTGAATGTGAATTTTGCATTGTGTTCGGTATTTTCGCGATACAACATTGGGTCTCCGTAGCCTAGTGGCTCCGGCAGTCGCCTAACAGTTCAAAGTCGATGGTTCGAATCCCAGCTCGACAGACCGAATTTTCCATTTTCAATTTTATTTTAAACAATTTCTACATGTGGAACCTTTCCCTAATCTATAAAAGAAAGTGGTGTTAGTTACACTATTTATAACTCAAGAACGGATGAACCGATTTGGCTGAAAATTGGTGGAGAGGTAGCTTAGAACCAGGAGATGGACATAGGATACTTTTTATCTCGTTCGACCGCGTTTCCGTCAAGTCACTATAAAACGTGGTATAAGAAAAACGCATCTGACATGGAATAACACTAGTGGTTCGCCCCGAACTGAGACCTCGCGGTAACGGTATCCCATGATTATTCATTCAATCGATACATGATAACCAAAACTGACATTATTATTATGCCCGTTTTCACCAAACATACCTAAATCATCCCCTAAGTAGGAGTCTCTTAACGTAGGTAGCTCCTAAATACAATCCTAAGTCCTAACATCCGTCCCAATATCCTTTTAGGTGTCCCGTACAGGATCGTGATAAATAAGTTGACAGAAAACATCAATCACCTAACTTATAGGTAGCCCGTAAAGGTTAGGGAACGTTAGTGAAAACATTGAATTATTTATCAAACATTGAATTTAACTCGTAGTTCCATGGGAATAGTTACTGACTGCGCCATCTATTAGCATTATTGTGAAGCTATGTTGATGCTATATGAATTACTGACGCCCATTAAAAATTAAATAATCTCGTTTCTTTATAATATTCATATAATTTTAGTATTTGTTGTTCAAGTACAGGATATAAGTGACCTAAAAACATAAAATCAGTTTGAAAATCCATAGCGGATTTTTCTAGAGAGCGTCTTCAAGCGAGCGTATAAAATCGCCACTTTGAAAGCCCCCCATTTCGTCAATTTTAAGGGAAAAATTAAAAAAAAAATATTTTTGTACTCAGTTCAAAATTATCTTTAAAATGATACGTAACAATTTTATGTAACGCGATTTTTTTTTTTTACTTCGCATTCGCTTCTATGAGAGCCCCCCTGAAATAAAGATTTTTATAACTTTTTAAGCCATTTTCGGCTGGAGGCCATCGGTTTACATATTATATCTAAATTTGAAGTAATTACGTTCAGTAATTCAAAAGTTATAAGGCTCTGACAGACGGACGGACGGACGGACGGACAAGTGCAAATCGCCCTAGTTAACTCAAAGACCTTCGCTTCGCTCGGTCGATTAACATTGTTATCCGTACCTACATATTTCAGAATGCAAATTGGGTAGGGTAAACCTATCCTATAACCTATAAACAAAGTACAAAATGCCTCCAGTTACAAACTTCCCAACAATTTGAAGGGTACAATGAATAACAGAAACTTGGAAATGAAGTTTCATTAAGTGGCCAACTTCTAATTTGACTTAGAGACTATAGTTCTCTATAAACGCGAAATCGTATAAAATTTGTTGGTTTGTCCTTCAATCACGCAGCAATGGAGCAAAGATGGCTTCCCCGATCCCTAGATCCCGAAGATCCCGAGAAAGAGAAGGCTCTCTCAGGACTTTTATAAAACCCAACTCCACTCGACGGAGGGCAACGGCTATTTTGGGAATAATAATTGAACAAGTGTAAATTAAAAAAAATATTTTTAATTGCAAGCTTTTAGTAGCTACATCATTACACTCTGGATATCATGTAGGTTCAGAGTACTTATGACGAATCAAACGAGCCCAAACTCGATGGGGTTACGTCGTTTTATTACACAGTTCCGATACCTACCCATCTTCCGTCTCCATCATCTGATTAGTTCCATGTCACAATATTATTGTATTGTCATCTGATTTACACATAAATGCAAAATTTCAGCTCGATCAGAAACCGGGAAGTGGGTCTAATTCATCTTACAAGATTGGACCCAAACAAACAAATAAATAAATAAACTGGTCAAGCTAAATAAAAGCTTGTAATAAAAAAATCAGCGAAGCATTATAATCATTTTCTCAAATTTGCTCGGAAATCGCTTCTTTATTTAAAAAAAACGAAACGTCAATTGGCTCATTGCTGGCGTGGCGCCAGCAATTACGTAACAGGACAATAATGTAAATTGCTGGACAGGTACGAGGTTTTTAAAATGTACACTTTCTCCTCTGTGACTACAATGTTTTAAATGTGCATTTCTTTCGCTGAGTTATACAATTTAAAAAAATAAGAATGAATTTTTTTTTAAATGGAACAAAAAGAGCGTGGTTTAATTGGAGGTAAAGAATTATTGGTGACTGGTGTTTTCTTTTACAATATATTTCTTGTTCTGAAATAAAAATGGATTCGGAATCGGATGAAGAATTAATGGACTTTACACCACCAGATATGGCGGAAGAAGCTAATGTACTATAACATTTAACATGAAATAAAACAGTGTTTCTTTAATTATTTTTTTGTTGTTTCCTCGCAAATTAGAGAAAAGTACTATATAAGCCTCGGCCGAAATAGCAATTCATGGCCTCGTTTACTTAAAAAGGCCTCGGCTGGCGCCTCGTCCTTTTAAAATCACTTGGAAGTCCTCGGCTTCGCCTCGGCCTTCCAATGTTACTCGTCCATAAATTGCTTTATTCCGAGCCTCGACAATAATGTACTATTATGTACCTAATCATTACCTTACGGCAAAATGTCATCGAAGAGAAGTAGATACAATCATTTTTAGACAATCGCACAGCCGAGTGTCGAAATTAAGTAAGTAAACGTAAAAAAATTCTAATTACTCTAAAACCATCTTGTTTAAAAACCACTACACGGAAGTAAAAGCTTTTAAAATTATTGCAGCAGCGAACGCGCCGTGAGATACTACAGGTTGCAGCCAGGCTGTATGGAGTCAGTTGATTAATCCATTTACGGGCCACTTCAATAACCGACTTGTTTACTTTTCGACGCTATTGGACCGGCCGGGCCGGACCCTGTTCACTAAATTACGAGCTGCGGTTACTTTGAAAGTTACTCTATCAATAGATTGGCAGCCGATACAAACAATTGTGGTCTCCTATAGGGAGGTCGCAGGTTCGATCCCAGGTACCCACCTCTGACTTTTTGGAGTCAAGTGCGTTTAAGCAATTAAATATCACTTGCTTCAACGGTGAAGGGAAACATCGTGAGGAAACCTGTACATCTGAGAGTTCTTCATAATGTTCTCGAAGTTGTGTGAAGTCCGCCAATTCGCATTGGGCCAGCGTGGTGGACTATGGCCTGTAACCCTTCTCTGAGAGGAGACCTCGCTCAGCAGTGAGACGTTGATGGGTTGCTAATGATGATGATGACAAACAACTGCGGGATTGTCTAAAAATAATTACATCAGCGGGACAATCGCAATCACCTCTAATTGGCTGTTGGGTTACTCTCTTGCTATTGGTTAAAATGCATTGCTGCAGCAAGAACGCCATAAATTCAACCAATCAAGTGATAGCGATCGTCACACTGGCGCAATCATTTTTAGACCATCCGCGTTTCAAGCTTCCCAGCCTATATTTTTAGCAGCTTATTCTTCACGTTTATACGTCTAGGGAACAGTGACGTAAACTGCTACGTCACAGGGCCACTATAAATACGCCTCCATTTTCTAGGAATTGAAAGTTTTTGATTAAAGTTTGATGTTTGTACAAAGAGCTGTTCATTGAACCGTGGCGATGGAAATGCAAACGTAGCAGCGCAAATTAGAGCGGACTGCTCTGCTCTGCGACTTCCGCACGGAATTAGTTTTCTCAAAATCTCGTTGATATCCCGGGATAAAAAGATGTCTAATAATAAAAACTTGAGAGGTGTCAAGGGACACCCGGGTGGAACGTAGCTCCTTTCGATTAATTTTAGTGAAGAAATTGTAATAAACTAGTGGTGTCATCTAGTATTAAATTGATTAACTACGATGAATTATATTATTTAGTTCATTTCTATTGCACTGTTACAAAACCAAAGAGTTACTCTGGTGGAGTTACTGTTTTTTCACAGATGGCGTTAGAAGTACAATAACATTTTATCCAATTTATACAATAAAAAATTAGGGAAAAATTCCACATTTAGAAATTATTTAAAATAAAATTGAAATTAGAAAATTCAGTCTGTCGAGCTGGGATTCGAACCATCGACGTTGAACTTTTAGGCGACTGCCCTAACCACTAGGCCATGCAGACGCCGTGTTCTAAGGCGAAAATACCGAACACAATGCAAAATTCACATTCAACAAAAAAGTGTCGGTTTTGAAAAATGTGTCGAGTGTCGGTTCCTTAATTTTTTCCGTCTAGCCCTCTTCCGCACCGCGCGATAAGGAACTACGTTCCAATATCCACCTCCGGAATACCTACAAGGTATCTTTGTGCCAAATTTCATCAGCTCATCATTTCATCATTCATTGAGCTGCCAACAATTAGCGAGGAAATAAATAGCTACGCTCAAAATCACAAGGATCGACTCATTCATTATGCATCCCAACGCACTTGCTAAGTCATTGTTAATAGTCCCAAGGGTGAAACGCCTTAAACGAGCTGACATGCTCGATATGTGACAGACGTTCGAGCTATGGCTCCCACGTCTGCAAATAACAAATTGAAGTACAACTCATCTGCTTATAATCTGGCGACAGATTGTAGATTAAATAAAAAAAAAATTAATCAGAATAGTAGGTAATGGGTTAGGCTGTAATACAAAGGAATCCTCTAAATATTTCAGGAACAAAATACTATCCCAGATCATTCCTGGTATAATTTACTATCAATTTTTCACACATTGGTTAGTAACTTCAAAATCGGTCCCCCCCTTGCGAAATATATCGCATCGATACAGTCAAATGACCATGCAAAAATCGTCCCCACCCAGCAACAGATTTCAAACCTATCTCAGTTATACATCATAGCAGCCTGATGATTTTTTACTATGACGACATCCGCCGTACATTTGGGGTTTTCATGCAAATCGAATTTGAATTATTTATTTATTTATTTTTCAGTGTTTTGTATAACAGTCAATTGTTTTCGATATCAGTTTAGTAGTTTACAATTTATAAAACGATCATACATTAGCATTAGCCAACTAGAAAAAAGCTATTGTAAGACGCAGGTTAGACGCGTTTCTGAGATGTAGAGAAAAAAACCGCACCGCGCGCTGCCCGCGCTCCCTCAGACCACCTCCCGCCCTTTCATGTGTACATATTTTCTATTAAAAAAAACCCCAATTATTTTTGGATTGAAAATGGTTATTAGATTTTTTATGGGATGTCACAATAATATTATAACTTTTGGGGGGGTGGGGAAAGCGCCCATACAATTTTTTGCATAGTCCTTTGCAAGCGTTTTGCAAGCGTTTGCATCGATGCAGCACCGATGCTGAATCGATACCATGCGATTGCATTGCTACTGAATCATGTAAAGTATCGAAACTCGCTACTAAGGCCCGCTTGCAGAAATGCCGAGTTATCCTTTTAACCCAGAG
This sequence comes from Oeneis ivallda, assembly GCA_029955525.1. Classification (NCBI taxonomy): domain Eukaryota; kingdom Metazoa; phylum Arthropoda; class Insecta; order Lepidoptera; family Nymphalidae; genus Oeneis; species Oeneis ivallda. The sequence goes on from JARPMR010000022.1 coordinate 11,575,152, forward strand.
TTAGCTGCTGCTTTGACAGATTTCGTATGAAGCTTCTGTCAAAATTCCTGGCTTAAACCTAACTCAGTGTCTCTGCAAGCGGGCCTAAGTCGCTTCAAAAAGTGGCCGAAGGTGATCTCCTTATTAGAAAAGAATGGAATAGAATAGAATAATTTTTTATTCAAATGAACTTTTACAAGTGCTTTTGAATCGTCGATGAGTCTACCACTGATTCGGAATGCCCTTCGGGCCCTTCCTGCCGAGAAGAACCAGCAAGAAACTCGGCGGTTGCCCTGTCAGAAGCTTTAAAAATCTGCCGTAGGTGCCGTAACCTGAAATTCACGTATTACTTCTTCACGCCACAACTAATGAACTGATTTGGCTGAAATTTGGAATGAAGATAGATTATAGCCTGGATTAACATGCAGGCTACTTTATATCCCGTAAAAGTCGATGGTTTCATCAAAGTTCGCCTACCTACCTACGGCAGATTTTTAAAGCGTGGGCGTAAGAACCATCGGAAGTGTCTGACTGCTGAGGAAACATCTTCTGATAGGTGTCCCCAAGTAACAAATATAAAACTCAGCTTTTATACTATGACGAAAGTATGCTCATAATCTTAATGTACACACATCAAAAGTGTCTAGGGATCAAGCATTTTTATGCGGATTTCTTGAGATTGAGATGTGGCTTTGTAATAAATTTATGATTTTATAAATTTATATGGATCCTTTTTGGTGCATTTCATAATTTCATAATCAGCGATTAAAATCCTGCCAGGAAGTCCATCCTTATAGTGGTGGAACCATCATGGTATGGGCGGGTATTTGGATCGGCGGAAGAACTGAGTTGATTTGGATCAGAGGCAACCTCAACGCTCAAATTTATGCTGAGACGATTGTATCAGACGTCATCGTTCCTCTACAAGTGCAAATCGGTCCCTTATTTCAGTTAATGCATGATAATGCACGACCGCACACCGCAAGAGTTGTAAGACAGACTCTCGCCGCAGCTAACATCAATGTCCTGCCCTGGCCTGCTCAGTCGCCAGACTTGAACCCGATTGAGCATGCATGGGATATGCTACAGAGAAGAGCTCTGCCGAATATGGAGGGTATCCAGTGGCAAGAAGACCTTTTTTTGTTGTTGCAACGAACATGGGCGGCCATTCCACAGCGTGATTTGGATGAACTCATTTTGAGTATGCCAAACCGATGTTCTTGTGTTGTTAGTGTTCGCGGTAGAAACACGGATTATTAATTGTTTAAGTTACCCAATAAAATTTTAAAGAAAACTGTTATTTCAGTCTTTTTTTCGAACTTTAATGTTAGTGGTTCAAATGTCAAAAATCCCTTTATTAGGAAAATGGCAAATTTCTTTATTAATGCAAAGGTGACTTGGTTTATCGTTACTGTGACAAACGAAAACACTTTATTTGATGAATTAAAGAAAATTTTAATTAATATCAATCAGGAGAAAAGTTATTGCAAAAATATATGTTGATCCCTAGACACTTTTGATGTGTGTATATAAATTACGTGTCACGTTGTTTCTCCGCGATGGACTCCTAAACTACTGAACCAATTTTGATCAAACTTCGTAACTATCTGTAATTTGGTCCAACTTGAAAGATAGGATAGTTTTTTTTTATTAAGATAATTTATTCGTTTTATTTATATAGGTAAGTTGGCGGTAAGAAGTTCGCCGTGTCAGCTAGTTTACTATAGTTAAAGGGTGTCTGACACGGGCTTGGAACCATCGGAAGTGTCTGACTGCTGAGGAAACATCTTCTGATAGGTCCCTAAGTATCATATATAAAACTCAGCTTTTATACTATGACGAAAGTATCCTCAGAAATCAGAATTTATGCACCTTTACTACCTGATATCTCCCAAAGCCACCAAGATCCAAACTTCATAGTCGGGGATCGTTCTTATCTCTATTGGGGACATACGCAGAGGAACTTTCGGCTTTTATAAAATAACGAAGGTTTGAAACGTCTCGGCTTTCGGTCCATTAAAAATATTTCTATAAATTAGATCAGATGGAATATCCTACATATTGCCAAAACATTTTCGTATTTATAATTGGTAAATAAAATAAAAGGAATTCTTCATTCAGTTATATATTGGAAAACCATTATGCGAAATACATTTTCTATTATATCGGTAGGTAATTGCTTACAAGGCGGACTGAATTAATTGGTAGAAACAAATTATTTATCATGAACATCATCGGGTATATCCCTATAAGGCGACCACAATACATACGAATTTTATAAATCGGGTGCCTACCTTTACCCCTGACCTTTTGAAATTTGGTGTACTGTTACTTTGGATTATTTCCAAGGCATGGTAACCATGAGCTGATGCTCCAGCTGCATCAGTCTACGGCATTCCCAACTCCTTAGCGACTTACAGCAGATAATTATAGTGTGTTTGGGCTAAATCCACGTGGAAGAAGTCGTGGGCATCAGCTAGTTTAAGAATAAATAATTTAATTATTATTGATTACACTGCAATTTTAACAAAGGCATTGTGCGGCATCACGAACAATTATTGCTGAATAACTTTTAACCATTGTTAGTTTGACACCCCCTCGTCATTTGCGAAATGTTCGTGACCTGAATTTTTATTACGGAGGTTTATTTCCGTGCGGTGGAAGCAAAATTTTTCGGTGCTATTACTTATGTTAGGTATTTTGGTTAGAGATAGTCAAAATATCGCATTTTTTACAAGCTTTTATTTAGCTTGACCAGTTTATTTATTTATTTGTTTGTTTGGGTCAAATCTTGCAAGATGAATTAGACCCACTTCCCGGTTTCTGATCGAGCTGAAATTTTGCATTTATGTGTAAATCGGATGACAATGCAATATTGTGACAATATTTTTGTGACATGGAGCTGATCTGATGATGGAGACGGAAGATGGCTATCGGAACTCTGTAATAAAACGACGTAACCCCATCGAGTTTGGGTTCGTTTGATTCGTCATAACAAGTACTCTGATCCTAGATTATATCCAGAGTCTAATGGTGTAGCTACTAAAAGCTTGCATTTAAAAATAAAATTTTTAATTTACACTAGTTACCTACACAAATTGTCGCACGATTCGTCTTAGAAACTCATCTCGTCTTCTTTACGCTAAGCTTTATATACTTCCAACTAGTAGGGCGCGTGGGTGCGCGGCCCGCAAGCGGACCGCGGTTTTTCTACTCGTCAAGTAGACTTTTAGGTCTTGATCATTTTCTATCAAAAAACCACTCTCCCATCTTTTATACTCTCCGAGATAGACACCGCTGAAGTTTGTATGGCCGCCATCGTGAATCCGCCATTTTGGATTTTTTTTCAGCTCACTGCCAATTGGATGAGGTTTCGAGTGACTTTTGTTCGAGCACCCCCACCTATCTTCATTACCATGGCCGTGCTCCTCACCCACTTTCCAAACCCTCGATCATCATATGTCAATCCGAAATCAAAGGAACCGTATCAAAGTCTTGCATGATTCCCGGCTTCTAGTCTCTTCAATATTCGCCATATATTTTGTATGAAGAAAAAAAAATTCCGCCATCTTGGATTTTTTTCCTATTCATCAAATTGACCTTTGGGTCCTGATCATCTTTTGCCAAGAAACCACTCTTCCATCTTTTATACTCCCCGAGATACACATCGACGAAATTTGTATGGCGGCCATCTTTTTTCCGCCATTTTGAATTTTTTTTCAGCTCGCTGTCAATTGGATGAGGTTTCGAATGACATTTGTTCGAGCACCCCCCACCTATCTTCAATAACCTGGCCGTGCTCCTCACCCGTCTCCGAAATCCTCAATCATCAGCTCTCTCCATATTTTTCCTCCGAATGAATTTTTGTCCTCTATACGAAACAATCGGTGAAAAAAAAATTTTTCATACAAAATTTTTCAGGAGAGGTGATCAATGAGTGAGTCAGTCAGCACGAGCAGCTATATATATATTAATGCAGGACGGTTTCTTGTATTTACTTCCACATGTCTCGGTCTTGTATCGCCTGTATCCAGCGGCTCCCTCCGACTCCTCTGATGCCGTCAGTCCACAGCCAAAACAGCTTTCCCGTGTTGCACCAACACTTTACACGTTGATTATCTTTTCACGGCTCAGATTTGATGAAAGTCGGCTCAGAGGTAGTTCCAATTTCAGAGACAAGACGCAAGATAATTTTTACCTCAAAAACTAAAGATAAACACACCAGCAGTTTCATGTTTTTTTTTTGGAACGTAAGTTCCTTATCGCGCGGTGCGGAAGGGGGCTAGACGGAAAAAAATAAGGAACCGACACGACACTTTTTTGAAACCGACACTTTTTTGTTGAATGTGAATTTTGCATTGTGTTCGGTATTTTCGCGGTACAATATTGGGTCTCCGCGGCCTAGTGGCTTCGGCAGTCGCTTAACAGTTAAAAGTCGATGGTTCGAATCCCAGCTCGACAGACTGAATTTTCTATTTTCAATTTTATTTTAAATAATTTCTACATGTGGAATTTTTCCCTAATTTTTTGGAACGTAGTTCCTTATCGCGCGGTAGGGAAGGGGGCTAAACGGAAAAAATTAAGGAACCGACATTCGACACATTTTTGAAACCGACACTTTTTTGTTGAATGTGAATTTTGCATTGTGTTCGGTATTTTCGCGATACAACACGGCGTCTCCGTAGCCTAGTGGCTCCGGCAGTCGCCTAATAGTTCACAGTCGATGGTTCGAATCCCAGCTCAACAGACTGAATTTTCTATTTTCAATTTTATTTTAAATAATTTCTACATGTGGAATTTTTCCCTAATTTTTTATAACTTATAAGTTATGTAGAATTTTTTATAACTTATAAGTTATAAAAAATGTAGAAATTAAATTCCACATGTAGAAATTATTTAAAATAAAATTGAAATTATGGAAAATTCGGTCTGTCGAGCTGGGATTCGAACCATCGACTGTGAACTATTAGGCGACTGCCGGAGCCACTAGGCTACGGAGACGCAATGTTGTATCGCGAAAATACCGAACACAATGTAATCTAAAGGAACTACGTTCCATCCGGGTGTCCCTTGACACCTCTCAAGTTTTTTTTATTGTATAAATTGGATTAAATGTTATTGTACTAATAACGCCATCTGTTAAAAAAACCAGAGTAACTCTTTGGTTTTGTAACATTGCTGCAATAGAAATAAACTAAATATAATTCATCGTAGTTAATCAATTTAATACTAGATGACACCACTAGTTTATTACAATTCCTTCACTAATTAATGGAAAGGAACTTCGTTTCATCCGGGTGTCCCTTGACACCTCTCAAGTTTTTTTCCAACCATTTGTAGACACTAGACAGATCATTGTCACCGTGTGTTGTTGAAGCGTTCGACACGTGACCTCCTTCACAAAGTTTCGAGTGTCGTGATTCATGCTACCCTTTATACCCTCTCAAGTTCTCGTGGAATATTGCAAAACTTCTAGCTATAATGATACACCACTTACACTATTTTTTGAAGAGCAACATTAAATAAAAATCAGAATAATTCAACTTTCGCAGTGAATTATTTAAATGTGTTAATATTATTCTTAATATATTTGGTTTACTAACAGCTTTTAACATATTTTATGTAATTTAATATTGAAGAACATATCTCTAAAACTCAAGGGTCGATGGTTCGATACCCATCCGTTGCACTATTGTTCTATCCACTCCTATCACAAACTCTCTGCTTATTTCAAGGGGAGAAGAGAATATTAAAGTTCAGTTTGGGTAAAAACTAAATATAACTAAACACTTCTAATTTTAGTACCTAGTTAATGAGTACAATTTATAGTTTCATCAATTCATTTTTTTATTGGCTTGGCCTATTACTTCTTACTATTAGTACTTCTCACAACAATGGACTCCGCCTATGGTCAGGCAACCATAAAAGAATTTCTTTGTAATAAAACACTACTCCGTTTAGCGACACGCCATCCACAGCGATTATTAGGTACAGGTTGTATTTAAAAAGCAATTTTTATACATTACCAAATTAACCCTCCTTCCCATTTGAGCGTATTCGTGACCAGAATGGTTGGGAGGGGTTAACTGCAGGTACCTTAAGAATGAGTTTTATAGTTTTCGAAAAAAAAACTATATCCGGAAAAAAACTATGTATTCCTCATATTATATTTACTTACAGCCCCAAAAATATTAAACTAGCCATATAGACAGCACCTCTAGCGAAAACTTCGGAACTTAAAATGGGTAAGGTTAACGGAAAACACTAGCCGAAAAACGTGCACGGAATTCCGCACTAAAGTGTTGTAAGGAAATGTTAGGAGAGACTATCCGTATATTCAACGTATTCTGTGGACGCGGCCTGATTATTATAAGCATTTTGACGCTGATGGCCAACAAAAGTGGTCGTGAAGGTATTTATTTATTTATCGACCGAGCGAAGCGAAGGTCTCTGAGTTAACTAGAGCGATTTGCACTTGTCCGTCCGTCCGTCCGTCCGTCTGTCAGAGCCTTATAACTTTTGAATTACTGAACGTAATTACTTCAAATTTAGATATAATATGTAAACCGATGGCCTCCAGCCGAAAATGGCTTAAAAAGTTATAAAAATCTTTATTTCAGGGGGGCTCTCATAGAAGCGAATGCGAAGTAAAAAAAAAAAATATCGCGTTACATAAAATTGTTACGTATCATTTTAAAGATAATTTTGAACTGAGTACAAAAATATATATTTTTTAATTTTTCCCTTAAAATTGACGAAATGGGGGGCTTTCAAAGTGGCGATTTTATACGCTCGCTTGAAGACGCTCTCTAGGAAAATCCGCTATGGATTTTCAAACTGATTTTATGTTTTTAGGTCACTTATATCCTGTACTTGAACAACAAATACTAAAATTATATGAATATTATAAAGAAACGAGATTATTTAATTTTTAATGTACATCAGTAATTCATATAGCATCAACATAGCTTCACAATAATGCTAATAGATGGCGCAGTCAGTAACTATTCCCATGGAACTACGAGTTACGACTAACGACCTATCACAAAAACAGTTTTGCGTCGACCATTATTATTTAGTTACTTATTATAATACAATAATTGTATTGTAATTTTTTTTATCTACACTAATGTTATAACATTCTACTTATGTTTCCAATACTTGACTTATAATTACTACTGTTATAGCGCAGATAACAAAACACTCAATTTAAGCAATTTCACATGATGGTATAATATCCACATCGATTATAACATCAATAAAACGCGACCAATTAACCTGGCGAGCCTTATGTCAAAATCCTCATACAAGTTGTATAAAATTTTGATATTAGGCTGGCTTTTGAAAACAGTTGGGTTATACGTGAAAACTTCGTCGAAACTACTAAACTTACATACACAAAACTCTTTGGTAAGATCTTGTGCCAATTAAATAAAAAACGAACAGCGCGCGCTCGCTCCTGATTGGCCCTGCGCGCGCAGCTGCGCTCTCATTGGTTAGATTTTAATGGCGGCAAGTTCACTGTGACAATACACGTACGCGTGAATTTAATGTTTTTTGTTTTTAAAATACAAATTAAAAGTTAAAAATGGATAGCGACGATGATATTTGTACGCCTCCGGATATTCTAGAATTGGCAACAAAAGTAACTCACAATCTTTTGCCAGAAAAATCTAGAAAATTATATGAAAAAGAATATAATAACTTTTTGGCATGGAAGATCGATAAGAAAACTACATCATTTTCTGAAAATGTCATTCTTGCGTATCTCAAAGACCTCTCCGACAAATTCAAGCCATCTTCTATGTGGGCTAAATATTCTATGCTCAAGTCCACACTGAGTATCTACAACAATACCTATTGATATCACGAAGTATTCAAAAGTCATAGCGTTCCTGAAACGCAGTTCAGAAGGACACAAGGAAAAAAAGTCCTTGACGTTTACATCAGGTCAAATAAAGATGTTCCTGGAAGATTCACCAGATATTTTGTATCTTTTTGAAAAGGTAAGTGTATTTTAGTTCTGTTATTTAATCTACCTAGTACTTACGTACTACACACGCAAGTTATCTAGACACTCCGTTTAAGCGCTTTGTGTATAAATTTGGTAGTAGGTACCTACACTTTACTACTTCATAAATCATAGTTGTTGCCTTGGCTATGTACCTCAAGCTTAATATATCGTTTATTGTTACAGGTTGCACTAATCTTCGGCATAATGGGGGCATGCCGAAGGCAAGAGCTATACAACATCCAGTTCGATGAAGTCTCTAACATAGACGACAGTACAATCATGGTGAAAGTTTCGAAAACAAAAACGAAAATAGATCGTTCTTTCGTTGTGACGGGCAACTGCTATGCCGTATGTAAAAAATACATGGAACTTCGACCCACCCCCTGTCGAAACCCTGCCTTTTTCTTGAGCTATAGATCGGGGAAGTGCGTCGATCAAAGAACTGGTATTAATAAATTTGGTGCTCTGGGAAAAACTATCGCAAGTTTTTTGAATCTGCCTAACCCAGCGTTGTACACGGGGCATTGCTTCCGGCGCACCTCGGCGACCCTTCTCATAGATAGCGGTGGTGATTTGACCGCACTGAAACGACACGGGGGGTGGAAGTCTTCTACTGTGGCTGAAAGCTACATTGATGAGTCTTTAATGAATAAAATTCAAGTCTCAAATACGATCTTGAACAGTATAGAAAACAAGACGAATGAAGTAATTATAAATATTCCGACTCCGTCTACGAGCTCTACTGCTTGCCCCGCGGCCGCTACAGCTGCTGGATCAATAATTAACATTAACTTTCAAAATTGTACCATCCAAAATTTGAACAATTATTATAAATAAACTATTGTCAGCTTTTACTCTTGTTGTTTGATAAATTGCATTAGTGAAGATAAAGTAGTGTATGCAACTGCATATAACACGGGTATTAAAACACTCGTTACTATTATGAAACTCGCTGCGCTCGTTTCATAAACTCACACTCGTGTTTTAATACCCTTCATTATATGACAGTTGCATAAACTACTATTGTACCATATTATTCAATTAAAATTATTTTTAGTTAAATTTTAGTTAAATATTGTATATTTTCTATTCGCATCGATAGATGACGATTTGTACAGATGCCCGTAACCCGGTTTCACTCGTTAGTACCTACATAATAATTCAATGTTTTCACTAACGTTCCCTAACCTTTACGGGCTACCTATAAGTTAGGTGATTGATGTTTTCTGTCAACTTATTTATCACGATCCTGTACGGGACACCTAAAAGGATATTGGGACGGATGTTAGGACTTAGGATTGTATTTAGGAGCTACCTACGTTAAGAGACTCCTACTTAGGGGATGATTTAGGTATGTTTGGTGAAAACGGGCATAATAATAATGTCAGTTTTGGTTATCATGTATCGATTGAATGAATAATCATGGGATACCGTTACCGCGAGGTCTCAGTTCGGGGCGAACCACTAGTTTATTTATTAATCATAAAGTACATGGCAATTTTTGTTACATTCAGTGCCACATGTGTGCACTATGTTAATTACATAATACGTACAGTATGTGTTAAATACATAACTGGATTACACACGAAAGTCACGGAACTGTATCTATGAAAAACTGTGATTAATTATATTATTTATATTGCGTGGCTTTGACAGAAAAGTCAGTAGTCCTTGATAAAATGAAAACTAAAATTTCCGCACTCAATTTTTTTTATAGATTTGTCCGTACCTAAAACAGTTACAAGAAGTTTTCGTCCCACCGACGACGTTATAATAATAATATCGAACTCACCTCAATTAGCAATGTATTCGAGTTGGCGTAAGTACTTGTACTAGAGAAACGTAGAGCGAACAAAAAAAATTCCGAGCTTAACCTAGCATAAAGTAGAAAATAAAATGGATATAAACTAATATTCCTTCTGCAGCGCTTTGAAATGAAATAAAACCATTTAAAATGTAAAGAAAAAATACGTGCGACGAGTTGCTATGTGTGTGAAATATGTTTAAGCATGGTTTAAGGTGGATTATACGGGTCTGCCCGCGAAATTGAAATTTAATTTGGTTTAGAATATCTTTGTGAGTAACTCACGTCCAACTCGATATTCTAATTTCTTAAACTAGACACTTTCAAGTAAAGATTTTTATATAAACCTGTGAAGATGATACTGCCATCATCGCAATTAGAATGCCATAAGCCTACTTTGTCGTATTAGTTTACAAATTGCGAAAAACCAAATTAAATTTGAATTTCGTGCTGCCATCGGAGACGTATTTTGCACATACTCTGGGTTACGTTTCACCGATTGGCTGAGTGACAGAAACACGGATCCTGAAAGTTTATTTATCATATTTACACTAGCGGCACGCTATGATGGCCGGTTTGACGTTTGTCCGCTCATGAAGTTCCGTATTAATTGATAACGACTTTGAAGGAAATAATTGTATTACTTTATTGACGATAGTGATGTGCAGAGATTCATAAATTTTATCGAATGTAGTTTTAGGTTTAGGACTCAAAATTTATTTATTAAATTGATTACTAAAATGTATACAAGTGTAGAAAAATCAGTTTGCACCATTTAAGGGGTGAATGTACTTGTGAATATGAACAATTTTCACTATGTGGACAAACCTCTGAAATCGCAAAAAAATATCAGCTGTTTCATACAAAAGGTAAAATTTTTATTTTTATATGATATATACCACAACTCGGCATTTGGTTTTCTAAATTGAAAATTTTTAAAAATGGAATCTAATACGATCGTCACATAGGATCGCTGGCTAGCACAACTACTACCTCCGGCAAACTCGCGTCAATGCTCAATGCAAAACAAAGCAGTTTCGAATTGACGTTGCTTCGAAAAGTATAAACTGTCAGTGCAATGCGATTGTGATATAGTTTTGACCTGGCTTTGGATTTCAAATATTGATACTGCATTACTGTTGACCCTTGCTCGTTAATTTGGACTCTGTTCAAGCCCTTTGTTGTGGATTTCGTCGATATGACCGAACGTACGCAGAGAACTGTTCTAAATAGTCAGACACGTGAGTTCGTAATACGCCTTCGTAACTATTTCGATCGTGAAGCTCAAAATGGAGGGCCAATTTTACCTATAACGTCAGTGGTTGAACGCGTAGCTGATGCGCTTAATATTGGACAACGAACTGTTAGACGGATAACTAAAAAAAAATATGGCGAGACTGGCACAGAAGAAAATAAACTTCACACACCAAAAAAGAGAAAACGAGCAAAACCAGTCGTAGGCATCGATAGCTTTGATGCCGATGCTATCTGAAGACATGTTTGTTTGTTTGTTTTTTTTTCTTGTGTGCATATAAAGTATGTATATTCATTTTCATTCAAATATTCAGTTCGTTCAAATAAATTAAATAAACATATACATTTTTGTTTTATTAAACCTATTTAATCAGGTACAAAAACAAAACTTAATTGTTTTTTGTTCGAGAATAAATTGACATTCCACATCACTATTGTAATGTGTCAAACCGGCCATCATAGCGTGCCGCTAGTTTACGTCAAATGTATGAACGCGTCAACCTTTTCCTTACGGCCTCGTTTTCGCATAGGCGTGGCGTTGCGCTTCTCGCGGCGCGTCGAGTCGCGTGAGCGGTCGCGCGATATGGCCAAGGTATGAGGGCGAGCGAGAGCGAGCGAGCGACGCGCCGCGCGACGCGCAACGCCACGCCTATGCGAAAACGTGGCCTACCCCAGCACCGCCCGTGCGGGTCGGTCTGCTACGGCTAAATCGTAGCTGCCTACGACGTTAATAGAAGGTCTACATGACTTTAATCCATGATTACTTTATATCAAACAAGGATATTATGGTGGGGTTAGTACAAGATAGGATAGTTAACTGTAAATAGTAAACTGTGACATTACCATTAAGTAAAATAAACCATAACACTAATGAGTTAGAGCTCAATTTCGTGTACGTATTCTTATACGTTTACGTAACGAAAACGCTCCAAATTAAAATCGTCTGTATTGAATTTGTGACTTTAAACCGATACTATTATGGTTCATTTTACTTTGATGCTAATGTCAAAACAAACTAAAACTAATTAAAACTCGGACTAACCGCACTGAGTCCAACGAAGTGATAGCTATAAGCCAGAGTTTATGACTTGAGCTTCCTTTCATAATGCACCCTTTGGAAAAGGATAGCACTAGATTAAGACCTGTCAATTTAGTTTTAGTTTAGAGATTGTGCACAACAGAGTTTTGTCTTGACTAATATTCTCCTCTCGCTTCCAAATAAGCAATAGCTTGTGCTAAGAGTGGGTACGGCTGACGACGATACTGCACGGTGGCGATCGAAACTGCGACCTTTCAGTTTTCAGACCTTACCATTAACCGTTGGGCTATTGAGGCTCTAAAATTGTAAACTAAACTTGTACACATAGAAATTATATCTCGCGCATCATTAGGTACATCTAACTGATAAAGGCTCGCTATAAACCAATCCATGACGTGTGTTCTCTATACTTATATTTATAAATCTACACTAGCGGCACGCTATGATGGCCGGTTTGACACATTACAATAGTGATGTGGAATGTCAATTTATTCTCGAACAAAAAACAATTAAGTTTTGTTTTTGTACCTGATTAAATAGGTTTAATAAAACAAAAATGTATATGTTTATTTAATTTATTTGAACGAACTGAATATTTGAATGAAAATGAATATACATACTTTATATGCACACAAGAAAAAAAAACAAACAAACAAACATGTCTTCAGATAGCATCGGCATCAAAGCTATCGATGCCTACGACTGGTTTTGCTCGTTTTCTCTTTTTTGGTGTGTGAACTTTATTATCTTCTGTGCCAGTCTCGCCATATTTTTTTTTAGTTATCCGTCTAACAGTTCGTTGTCCAATATTAAGCGCATCAGCTACGCGTTCAACCACTGACGTTATAGGTAAAATTGGCCCTCCATTTTGAGCTTCACGATCGAAATAGTTACGAAGGCGTATTACGAACTCACGTGTCTGACTATTTAGAACAGTTCTCTGCGTACGTTCGGTCATATCGACGAAATCCACAACAAAGGGCTTGAACAGAGTCCAAATTAACGAGCAAGGGTCAACAGTAATGCAGTATCAATATTTGAAATCCAAAGCCAGGTCAAAACTATATCACAATCGCATTGCACTGACAGTTTATACTTTTCGAAGCAACGTCAATTCGAAACTGCTTTGTTTTGCATTGAGCATTGACGCGAGTTTGCCGGAGGTAGTAGTTGTGCTAGCCAGCGATCCTATGTGACGATCGTATTAGATTCCATTTTTAAAAATTTTCAATTTAGAAAACCAAATGCCGAGTTGTGGTATATATCATATAAAAATAAAAATTTTACCTTTTGTATGAAACAGCTGATATTTTTTTGCGATTTCAGAGGTTTGTCCACATAGTGAAAATTGTTCATATTCACAAGTACATTCACCCCTTAAATGGTGCAAACTGATTTTTCTACACTTGTATACATTTTAGAAATCAATTTAATAAATAAATTTTGAGTCCTAAACCTAAAACTACATTCGATAAAATTTATGAATCTCTGCACATCACTATCGTCAATAAAGTAATACAATTATTTCCTTCAAAGTCGTTATCAATTAATACGGAACTTCATGAGCGGACAAACGTCAAACCGGCCATCATAGCGTGCCGCTAGTTTAGTATAATTATTTCTAGTTACATATAGAGAGTGGTTGGTTTTATTAGAGTAAAGGCACTAAAGGGTAGGCTCTTATATAGGTCAAGTATGTACGAGTGGGCACAAGAGGGCCGGTGGTGCATATTATATTGATTTATTTAATTATTTAGTACTTTGGTGTGGCCATTTCCTATCGTCGCCATCGTCAATCGATAGTCGTCCAATGCTATTCATAAAGGGACTTACAAACGCTGCAGTCTTGGGTCGCTTGTATCCAGTGGCTTTCTGCTGCAACCTGCTCAGCCTGTAAAATTTTGCAGCTACTAAAAGCTTGTTTTTTTTTTGTTAAGTTTCAGCTTATGAAACACTATAAATCTAGATTCGCTGCAAATAGTAGTCTGGCAATGCGTGACAAGTATAAATACCTATCCGGTATACCTTATGCAAGTTACTCATACAATATTGTTATCGAGATCACAAAGCTTTTGTTCCATACATTCTGTTCTCGCAAATAAAGGAATAGCGTAACGCGAGAGTATAGCCAAAATGCTTTTTGCCGTTGCAATAAAAATAGTGAGCTTTTCAGAGCGGAGTATTGGATTTCGTACACCGAACCGAAGCTTCGCGGGGTGTTATTTAGCTCTCAGTTTTTTTTTTGTTTTTATCTTTTGTTTTTACCTTTCCACTTTTCATGTTATGCTGCTCCTAAAGAGAAAATCAACAACAGCTGATAGCGTTTATGAGGAAAATAGTTCCTACCTATCGTTGCACTATAAACAAAGCTATTTACGGTGAAGCCAAAAGGAAAGATTTTGATTCTAGCAGTATCTATCTATCTATCTATCTATCTCTCTATCTATCTATCTATCTATCTATCTATCTATCTATCTATCTAATCTATCTATCTATCTATCTATCTATCTAATCTATCTATCTAGTTTATATAATTAAAACCCTTAAATTAAGTAGCCCGCTCCAGGTCCTCAACTACATCCATTAAAAATCACATCGATCTGTAGCTTTGTTGTGGCGTGATTGAAGGACAAACCAAAAACCAATTTATCAATAAACCAAGAAGTAAACACACTTTTGCATTTATAATATTAGTATCTAAGGATACTATCTTTTGCGACCGCGACTTCGTCCACGTGAAATTAGTTTTTTAATTTACACTTGTTTTATAATACTGCTAGCTGATGCCCGCGACTTCGACCGCATGGAATTAGTTTTTTCAATTTACACGTCTTGTTAGGGTTCCGTACCCAAAGGGTACCAACGGGACCCTATTACTAAGCCGTCGCTGTCCGTCCGTCCGTCCGCCCGTCTGTCAGCGGGCTGTATCTCGTAAACCGTAATAGATAGACAGATGAAATTTTCACATATTATGTATTTCTATTGCCGCTATAACAACAAATAATAAAAATTAAATTAAATTAAAAAAATTAAATTAAAATGGGTAGGTGGGTAGATGGAAATCTTTTAATTCAATTTTTTTTAACGGAACCCTAAAAGAGCGAGGCCCGACTCGTACTTGGCCGATTTTTTTTATAATACTGCTAGCTGATGCCCGCGACTTCGACCGCATGGAATTAGTTTTTTCAATTTACACTTGTTTTATAATACTGCTAGCTAGGTAAATAAATTTAGGTCAACCGGAAGTACCCTATAGGTTTTGGGTCGAAAATCTATTTATGGTAGTTTCCGTTGACTTAGAATCACGAAATTTGGCAAAAAGCAAGGTCTTACAGCACAAATAAAAGAAAAATTCCAAAAAATAAAAAAAAGTTGAAATTATATATAACAATAATAGTATAATGGCGGGATAATGGGTAGGTACGGAATCCTCGGCGCACGGGTTCGACTCGCACTTGACCGGTTTTTTCTGCGGTAAAAAGTTGCGTCACTCTGCAACTTGAATGGTCTATAACTTTGAGTATATAACCAACACTATATACTCAAAGGTCTATAAGCTCTGCAAGCCCTTAGCCGAACCCATCAAATATCGAAAGGCAAAATTACCAAGTTTAATGGTGTAACTTCTTATCTTATACCTACGTTACCTACTTACACGTTCGTGTACTACGTCCTTCTTACACGTACGTGTTTTGTAAATTCTTATACGTTTACGTATGTACGATATGCTCCATAACGCTCCATATTAGAATCGGTTGTACTAAACCGATTAAATCAATACAATCAAGGATTTATAATACTTTAAAAATTTGCCGCTAATGTCATCGAATACGAATACGATCAATGGAATAACTTATAGACAATCGCACCTCTGTACCTTTAAGATATGAAAACCGCTTGGTAAACAGAATTTCATGGACAATAATTATTATGAAAACGACTATATTCTCTGTTTACCTTTAATATGAACAGTAATCAACGTTAATTGCATTTCGCTAGTAATGATATAATGATTTATGTAAGCTGTGCTTTCGTATCACTAGCTTTGTGCGCTTCGCTGTTAAGGTGGAAGACACGGTTCTGCCCGCGAAATTCAAATTTAATTTGGTTTTTCGCAATTTGTAAACTAATACGACAAAGTAGGCTTATGGCATTCTAATTGCGACAATGGCAGTATCATCTTCACAGGTTTATATAAAAATCTTCACTTGAAAGTAAAATTACTACACTAATTTGTGAGTAACTCACGTCCAACTCAGTATTTTGATTAATTTCTTAAACTGGTCACTTTCAAGTAAAGATTTTTATGTAAACCTGTGAAGATGATAATTCCACTGGCGCAATTAGAAGGCCCAAAGCCTTCTTTGTCGTATTCGTTTACAAATTGCGAAAAACCAAATTAAATTTGAATTTCGCGGGCAGACCCTTGTCTTCCACCTTAAATATTTGTTTTTAACTAGCTTTTTCCCGAGACTTCGTCCGCGTGAAGTAAAGACGTATTTATAACATCACGCGGTAATCCTTTTCTGGGATAAAAAGTATCCAATATTATTCCTAATCTTTTGCTCTGTTGCTGTGTCATTGAGGAGCAAAGCAACAAACAAGAATAGGTACTTTCGCATTATTGACATAACCTAATTATAATATTTTAGTAGGTACGTACTAGATATTATGATAGTACTATCACAGTATAAGGAGAGATAATATAAACCTATCCTTAATGCTTCGTACTATGATGTTTTAAATTATAAGAGACTAAATGATGCCCGCGACTTCGTCCGCGTGGATAAAGATCTTGATTCCCTCGGGAATTCTTTATTTTTCCGTGATAAAATGTAGTGAGTAGTCTATGTGTTAATCCATGGTATAATCTATCTCCATTCCAAATTTCAGCTAAATCCGTCCGGTAATTTTTGTGTGAAAGAGTAACCAACATACACACACACACACACACACACAAACACACACACACACAAACTTTCGCCTTTATAATATTAGTGTGATCGTTATTACCCTTTGAGTATTAAAACAACACAAAGTTAAACAAGTACCTTGTTTACCAACAAGGGTAAAGGAGAGTAGGTAATGTTTTTCAAACGTATGTAAGTATATTTGCATGACATATTATATTTAAGAAACATGTCAATCTACTTCGTGAAGTCGGTAAAGCAAGAAGAGCTTTTGAATGACGTCATAATATTATTTTATACTCTTAACGACAATTTTTTCTTGCTTTCACGATAAATGTTACAGAAGAAAATAATACATAGTAGAACCTTTCACTTAATAGTTTCTTATCGCGATGCAAGGAGGCGAAAAGCAGGTCATTTGTGCCGGTAGGAAATTACGTCGTGTGAGCCCCTTTAGAGCCTTTACTACTTCGTGTAACTGTGATAGGCCTGAGATCGGTGCTATGAATAATGAAAATATGGTAATCCGTTTGGGCAAATCGCAAAACCTTTAAAAAGCCTTTGAGCCTCAATAGCCCAACGCTTAAAGGTGCGGACTGAAAACTGAAAGGTCGCAGGTTCGAATCCCACCCGTTGCACTATTGTCGTACCAACTCCTAGCACAAGCTTTCCGCTTAGTTGGAGGGGATAGGATGATATTAGTCAACTTCAATTTGACTAATATTCTTTAAAAAAAAAGAACTAAATTGATACTTAAACACAGTTTAAAAATAGTTAAAAAAAGTTTAAATAGTTAACATATTGTTTCCTGAGGAAAAGAATAGCACTACGTTAGACATCGATTTAGTTTACAGATTATCTATACATATAATAAAACTGTAACTGGAAGATTTCTGTACATTTAATATATTTATTTTGAAAATTTTAATTGGGGGATGCTTTACTATCGATACTGAGCCCAAAACAGATTTTTATTAAATTTTTGTTTGTCTGTTTGTTTATCCTTCTTTCACGTAAAAACTACCGCACAGATTTCTACAAAATTGTATACCGTGGTAGCTTATTACTCGGGTCAACATCTAAGCTACTTTTTATCATTAAATGATTATAAATATAAATTTATATTTAAATGATTTTAGTTTGATTAAAAAAGGGGGAAAATCGGGGGTTTGAAATTTCAAAGTAAGATAACTATACCGAGTGGGGTATCATATGAAAGGCCTTTACTTGTGCATTCTAAAACAGTTTTCTATTTATTTCTATATATAATAGTTTTTGATTAATCGGCCAAAATGTCGAAAAAAATACCGTTCCCCCCCCCCCCTTATCTCCGAAGTTTACCAATCGAAAAATCTGAAATAATTATGGTCAATAGAAGTTTATGTATATTTTACAGGAAAAATAAAAGCAACGCGAAAATTATTTTAGTTTGATTAAAAAAGGGGGAAAATCGGGGGTTTGAAATTTCAAAGTAAGATAACTGCACCGAGTGGGGTATCATATGAAAGGTCTTTACTTGTGCATTCTAAAACAGTTTTTTATTTATTTCTAGATATAATAGTTTTTGATTAATCGGCCAAAATGTCGAAAAAAATACCGTTCCCCCCCCCCCCCCCCCCCTTATCTCCGAAGTTTACCAATCGAAAAAACTGAAATAATTATGGTCAATAGAGGTTTATGTATATTTTACAAGAAAAATAAAACCAACGCTCTAACTAGCATAGTTTTTTTATATTAACAAAAAACCTCTACTCACAAAGTTAACCATAAATAAGCAAATTAATATAATATTATCGTTTTACTTTTACTTTTGGAGTACGGAACCCTTGGTGCGCGAGTCCGACTCGCACTTGGCCGGCTTTTTTTATTTTTGTTTCACACTACGCTATGCTACAATAGTATTGGCTTGTTATGTACGTATAATGTACTATATAGTATGCTACACTCTTATAACAAAATAGTAGGTAGGTGTATCGTACACTAGCGGCACGCTATGATGGCCGGTTTGACGTTTGTCCGCTCATGAAGTTCCGTATTAATTGATAACGACTTTGAAGGAAATAATTGTATTACTTTACTGACGATAGTGATGTGCAGAGATTCATAAATTTTATCGAATGTAGTTTTAGGTTTAGGACTCAAAATTTATTTATTAAATTGATTTCTAAAATGTATACAAGTGTAGAAAAATCAGTTTGCACCATTTAAGGGGTGAATGTACTTGTGAATATGAACAATTTTCACTATGTGGACAAACCTCTGAAATCGCAAAAAAATATCAGCTGTTTCATACAAAAGGTAAAATTTTTATTTTTATATGATATATACCACAACTCGGCATTTGGTTTTCTAAATTGAAAATTTTTAAAAATGGAATCTAATACGATCGTCACATAGGATCGCTGGCTAGCACAACTACTACCTCCGGCAAACTCGCGTCAATGCTCAATGCAAAACAAAGCAGTTTCGAATTGACGTTGCTTCGAAAAGTATAAACTGTCAGTGCAATGCGATTGTGATATAGTTTTGACCTGGCTTTGGATTTCAAATATTGATACTGCATTACTGTTTTTGTTCGAGAATAAATTGACATTCCACATCACTATTGTAATGTGTCAAACCGGCCATCATAGCGTGCCGCTAGTGTAGTCTGAAATAAGCTATAAATGTAGTAGACAGAACCAGCATTAAAAATGCACTGCAACCTAGACACTAAAATTCAACATTTCCAATTCTCAATCTATTTAAAGTTATAAGTATTTTGACCTGAAAACCTTTTAGGCATAAGAAGTACCTACACCCACATCTATTCTCTAGACTTTGTTATTATATTAAGTTGGAATTAAATTAATTTTTGGCACCTCAAAATAACCAATTTCTTATGGATAAATGTGGGGTTGTCGAAAAACGATTGCTACAGTGTGGCAATCGCAATAACCTCTGTTTGGCTGCATTTAAGGCGTTCTTACTCTATCAATGCATTTTAACCAATAGCGAGAGAGTACCAGCCAATCAGAGAATAGCGAAAGAGTACCAGCCAATCGGAGAATAGCGAGAGAGTACCAGCCAATCGGAGAATAGCGAGAGAGTACCAATCTATCAGAGCTGATTGCGATCGTCATACTGTAACAATAAACCTTAAACAAATCCTATACATGTACGCGACAGTTACGTGTGCTACTTGTTCAAGGAAGCAGCACAATCGGATCGAAACTTGGACACTTCGATAGGGACGCCGAAGCCTTAACTGCTAGGCTATCACCTCTTTTTATAGCTTTGTCTTTTAAAAGTTATAACCTAACTAGCTGCCGCCCGCAACTTCATCCACGTTCATTAAGGTTTTTTATTAAACACTCGTTAAATCTTATGGAAGTTGTGTCTTCTATCTCCAGCAATATTAATTCTTCACCAAAATTGGACACAACTTAAATGATGATACCAAAGATATACAAGATGGAGTCTAAAGGCTGTGAACGCGTCGAAAATTTGTGCTGCCACATGTGGTTCACGCCCTTTTCCCGCGCTCAGTTTGAATTAGGTCATCACCAGATATGGAGCTCGCGAGCCAATATTTTGTTTTTTTAAATGGCGGTTTTTGGTAAATAAAATGTGAAAAAAACTTAACAGGACGATCTAAAATAACCAATAACATCACCTACCATCAGTAAATAACATTCAAGCACATCAGTTCCTGCAAAATAAGAAATTGAAATTTGTAGAAAATAATTAAATTAGAGTTCGCCATTTAATGTGTGTTGCCAGTGCGAACCCAAAATTTCCCTAATAAATAATGAAACCTTAGAATGTAGATACCGATAATATTCGAAAAGCGATTGCAGATAATGTCATTTTTAGGGTTCCGTACCCAAAGGGTACCAACGGGACCCTATTACTAAGCCTACGCTGTCCGTCCGTCCGTCTGTCAGAGGGCTATATCTCGTAAACCGTAATAGATAGACAGATGAAATTTTCACATATTATGTATTTCTATTGCCGCTATAACAACAAATAATAAAAATTAAATTTAATTAAAAAAATTAAATTAAAATGGGTAGGTGGGTAGATGGAAATTTTTTAATTTAATTTTTTTAACGGAACCCTAAAAGAGCGAGGCCCGACTCGCACTTGGCCGATTTTTTAATTTTCTTTCCAAGACAGTCCTTGTTCTACGATCTCACCTGATGGTAAGTGACGATGCAGTTTAGATGGTAACGGGCTAACTTGGAAGGGGATAAGCTAGGATTTATTAAATTTTTACACGCTATCGAGCCGGAACGCTAAATAGCTTAGCGATACGTCTTTGATGGTAGAATGGTAACTAGCCACGGCCGAAGCCTCCCACCAGACCAGATCTGAGATATTTCAGAAATTATAAATTTCGAAATTGTCTCCATCGATAATCGAACTCAAGAATTCCCCTCTTAATTTTTTTTAACTTTTTCGTTATTGATTTTCTTTTATTTATATTCATCTTAAATTTTTTTTTTGTTTAAACGAATATTTTACCGGGAGAGAGTTTTTATGACTTTAGCGATTTAGCGATTCACCGATCGAGTTGGAAATAGGGTTTAGGGTTACCTTGGATCAAAAATAGGAAATGGTTGCCAAAATTTTTAAAAGTCAGCGCCATATCGAAATTCTTTGTTATTGCACCGATGTCGTTCAAAATCGAAATTTGGGGTTCACTAGCGTCTAAAGAGACGAATTGGTTGCCAAAATTTTAAAAAGTCAGCGCCATTTTGAAATTCTTTGTTATTGTACCGATGTCGTTCAAAATCGATATTTAGGGTTCTCTGGGGTCAAGAGAGACGAATTGGTTGCCAAAATTTTAAAAAGTCAGCGCCATATTGAAATTCTTTGTTATTGTACCGATGTCGTTCAAAATCGATATTTAGGGTCCCCTAGTGTCAAAAGAGAGGGAATAGTTGCCAAAATGTTTAAAAGTCAGCGCCATATTGAAATTCTTTGTTATTGTACCGATGTCGTTCAAAATCGATATTTAGGGTTCACTGGGGTCAAGAGAGACGAATTCGTTGCCAAAATTTTATAAAGTCAGCGCCATATTGAAATTCTTTGTTCTTGCACCGATGTAGTTCAAAATCGATATTTAGGGTCCCCTAGCGTCAAAAGAGAGGGAATAGTTGCCAAAATATTAAAAAGTCAGCGCCATGTTGAAATTTTTTGTTATTGACGCTTGGGGACCCTAAATATAGATTATCAGTATTGCGCTGACTTTTTGAAATTTTGGCAACCAGTGCGTCTTTTTTGACCCCAGGGAACCCTAAATATCGATTTTGAACGACATCGGTGCAATAACAAAGAATTTAAATATGGCGCTGACTTTTTAAAATTTTGGCAACCAATTCGTCTTTCTTGATCCCAGGGAACCCTAAATATCGATTCTGAACGACATCGGTACAATAACAAATAATTTCAATATGGCGCTGACTTTTTAAAATTTTGGCAACCAATTCGTCTTTTTTGATGCTAGTGAACCCTAAATATCGATTTTGAACTACATCGGTGCAATAACAAAGAATTTCAATATGGCGCTGTCTTTTTAAAATTTTGGCCACCAATTCGTCTTTCTTGACCCCAGGGAACCCTAAATATCGATTTTGAAAGACATCGGTACAATAACAAAGAATTTCAATATGGCGCTGACTTTTTAAAATTTTGGCCACCAATTCGTCTTTCTTGACCCCAGGGAACCCTAAATATCGATTTTGAACGACATCGGTGCAATAACAAAGAATTTCAATATGGCGCTGACTTTAAAAAAAATACTGGCAACCATTTCCTCTCATTTGACGCTAGGGGACCCTAAATATCGATTTTGAACGACATCGGTGCAATAACAAAGAATTTCAGTATGGAGCTGACTTTTTAAAATTTTGGAAACCATTTATCTAATACAAAATACTAAATACAATAACTCACTATAGTTAAAGGTATTAATAAAATTATTGTTTTATGATAAAAATTAAAAAAAAAGTAGATATTAATTTTATTTTTAAAGTTTAAAAATTTTAATGACATAATTCTCCCCATTTTATTGGAATCACCTGCGTACCTGGTATCATTACGCACGCTCAGTAATCCACGCCGCGCATGCGCGGCACTCACGTCACGCACACTAGCATATTTTCATTGGCCTGTTTTTTTCGTTCTTTAGTAGCGCGATGCTCCTTCTAGACATATAAGTATTCATAGAGATGATACGCACCTTCCAATAAAGACAAGTGACAAAGTTATCGAGTATAATTGCCAAAATTATCATCCCTTGTTTCACGCCGTTCCAATTTAATTTTTAAAGGACTTCAAAAAAGGAGGTTCTCAATTCGTCGGAATCTTTTTTTTTAAATGTAATATGTTCACCGATTACTCGAAGACGTGTGAACCGATTTTAAAAATTATTTTTTTGTTTCAAAGGGCATACTTCCCAGGTCTCCCAGGTCGTCCAGGTCAGGGATCTCATATAAATTTTATATGGTTAATATATCATGGTCTCATATAATTTTTGAACGGTTTTTAAAATATCAACAATAAATTAAATACTTTGTATAGCGTGTATGTAATGTAGTAAAGCTGGAGTTTGAAAAGAATTTTTTGCAACAAAAGGTAGCCTATGCCCTTCTCTAAGGTTCAATCTATTTCAATACCAAAAGGAGTTTGGCGGACCCCCATAGTGTTTCTGACCCAGACTTGCGGCCCACGTTCACGAATCAAACTTCTGATACTTGTTCTAGTAAACCAGACTAACAAAAAAGTTAATCATAGTCAATCAAATAAAGTTGGAAGTAAAAAGATATTCAGTAGTAAATTGTTACAAATGAGGTTATGTTTCCATTTAATATATTCAAGGCAAATTATCACTATAGCTTTGAATCAATCATTAATCCATGCTTTGAATAATCTAATCGGCACAGAATATTATTGCCTGAATACACATAAATGAGAACACGCTTCCTACCAACCTTACCTAACCTAAAATGTGTAATTCGTCGCAAATCCTAGTTCCATGGTAATTCGACTAGTACAAAATGGTATTAGCATGGAACTAGGAAAACGACTAAGTGATGGTGGTTGTCATGCTGTTCTATTTTTTAGAAAAAGACTATTAGTTATTACAGATCCATTACTTCCATCACTTTCGTCTGATGTCATCTTATTGAGCGATATGTATGTAACTTTGCTTTGGAACCAATTTGCTTGTAATTACTTTAAGTTCAGAAAGAAATGCTGTGTTTTGTCCAAAATCACGCCAAATCGTTAGTATTAATACACTACAATGCATAACAAACACAAAACGAATGAGAAAATAAAATAAACGCGCAAATGCCAAATGCTTTACAAACAATTATTTTTTTTTTATTTAACTGGCTTTACGGCTCTGGGTTCCAGCCCTTCTGAGCCACAAACAATTAACAAATGAAATGACCACGGACAATGAACATGGAGCTAGGAATTACGAACTTCCTATTTCTATGACCATGAATGACATTTGCATGGAACTAGGAATTAGAAGCAGTGATAGCCTAGTGGTTAGGACTGTGGTCTCCTATTCGGGGGGTAGCAGGTTCGATCCCGGGTACGAACCTCTGACTTTTCGGAGTCAAGTGCGTTTAAGCAATTAAATATCACGTGCTTCAAAGGTGAAGGAAAACATCGTGAGGAAACCTGCACACCTGAGATTCATAGTATATAATTCATATACTGAGTATATATAATTCATATTCTGAGTTCTTCATAATTTTCTCGAAGGTGTGTGAAGTCCGCCAATTCGCATTGGGCCAACGTGGTGGACTATGGCCTATAACCCTTCTCTGTGAGGAGACCTGCGCTCAGTAGTGAGCCATTAATGCGTTCTTAATGATGATGATGATTATGAGGAATTACAACTCATCTTCCTAGTTCCATGGACATTTGAGTGAGTTGACCATGGAACTAGGAATTGCGACTATAGTCTTCCTATTTATAGGGAGTTGACAATTGACATTGGCATAAATAATTTGACAAGTTTTTCTCTTTACTCCGTAAAATGTTAAGTATTGCCATTTGAACGGTTAATTATATTGTGTAATTGTGAATAATTATATTTTTGATCCCCAACTTCTAAAAATATGGGGTTTACACAGAAAAATACTTTGAAAAATACTAATTAAAATGAAATGATTTCTGAATCTGAACGGTTTTTAAAAGTTCTGGGTCCAAATTCGCCATTCTTCTTTGTTCGGCAGTTAAGGCGTGAAAGCGTAACAAACAGACAGACAGAGTAACTTTCCCATTTAAAATATCAGTTGGGATTTTTACTACATTCAATAATGTCTAAAGCTTATCACCCAATTAATTAATAGGTAGAATTAATTAGTCTAGCCACAATCTATTCTATAGATGAAATGTATTTGAATTCACTAAGCCTCTGACCTGAAAACCTTTTGAAACAAACTGTTTTAGTTTCTCGTGACCGGGGGTTTAAATTGATAACGAAATTCGTTGAATCAGGTTTGTTTTGTTTGAAATTTATTTTTTCAGTAAAACAATTCTTCCGGTTTTAAGCTGCAGCCAAAGGTTTTACAGGCAGTTATAGTTATTTATGCCACATTTATGCTATGAACTAGCTGATGCCCGCGACTTCGTCAGCGTGGATTTAGTTTTTAAATCTCGCGGAAACTCTTTGACATTCGGGGATAAAAAGTAGCCTATGTCACTCTCCAGGTCCTCAACTATGCCCATGCAAAAAATCACGTCGATCCGTGGCTCTGTTGTGGCGTGATTGAAGGACAAACCAACAAACAAACACACTTCCGTATTTATAATATTAGTATGATGATGTAATATGATGTATTTTGATGGATCTGTAGAAAATTTGTGCACTAAGTGCAATAAGTGCCACTTCAAATCGTATTTTTAGCAAGGTTTATGATTTTAACCAGATAATGTTTTAGTGGTCAATGTCTATTTATGTTCCTCCGTATATTCCTCCGTATGTTCCTCCGTATGTTCCTCCGTAGCGCCTAAACTACTGAGCCGATTTCGGTGAATGAGGTGTCGGTCGGTCGATTGGTTATTGCGCCCGAATTTTATTAAGTATAGATTACATTTTATACGAACGAGATCAATATGATGATTTTATATTTAATTTTCCGTAATCGGGTTAAATTTTTTAATGTGTTTTCTATGTTTTTCTGTGATACTAGAGAGTAAAAATCGGCCAAGTGCGAGTCGGGCCTCCCTCTATTAGGGTTCCGTTAAAAAATTAAATTAAAATATTTCCATGTACCCATGGAAATATTTTTATTTAATTTTTTTAATTTAATTTAATTTTTATTATTTGTTGTTATAGCGGCAATAGAAATACATAATATGTGAAAATTTCATCTGTCTATCTATTACGGTTTACGAGGTACAGCCCCCTGACAGACGGACGGACGGACGGACAGCGTAGGCTTAGTAATAGGGTCCCGTTGGTACCCTTTGGGTACGGAACCCTAAAAAGTATCATGTACCATAACCATAAGTATCTTAACCTACCTAATAGTTTTACGATCTCTTCTTCTTCTTTGTCAACCGATAGACGTCCACTGCTGGACAAAGGTCTCTTGCATGGACTTCCACAGGTTTCGGTCTTGCGCCGCCTGAATCCAGCGGCTCCCTGCGATTCGTTTGATATTGTCGGTCCACCTAGTGGGTGGTCTGCCAACACTGCGCTTCCCGGTGCGCCACTCCAGCACCTTCAGACCCCAACGACCATCAGAACTAGAGACACACTTCTCTTAATATAGCTAAAGTTAAGGCGATAATGGTATCAAGAGTAGCGCTATCAAGCGTCCAATGGAGTTGCAATCACGTCCTAATAGGATTCGCTTATGAACTAAATACCTCGTTAGGTATCTACTAGGTTAGGTTGCTCGGCTATCCAAATAGCTACATTCCTTAGCCGGATTCGTTAATCCGGCTAACGAATCTAGCTAATTGGATAGCCGTAAGCCGAGTAACAGTAACAGCCTTATTAGTCTTAGTTCGTTAGCAAGGGCTTCTACTTCTATCACATAGGAGATCTCTCTTAGACATATGTCTATAGTAGATAAATAGTAGGTACATTTTTCGAATAATCTAATGTATCTATTTAGACTATTAGTCTATCAGCTGTGGTCTTAAAATGGTTGCATCAGATATTGCTCTGATAAGCAGTGATAGCCTAGTGGTTAGGACTGTGGTCTCCTATTCGGGGGTCGCAGGTTCGATCCCGGGTACCCACCTCTGACTTTTCGGTGTCAAGTGCGTTTAAGCAATTAAATATCACTTGCTTCAACGGTGAAGGAAAACATCGTGAGGAAACCTGCACATCTGAGAGTTCTTCATAATGTTCTCGAAGATGTGTGAAGTCCGCCAATTCGCATTGGGCCAGCGTGGTGGACTATGACCTATAACCCTATATAACTATATAATATTTCAGAGAAATATAATATTTCAGAAAGGAGACCTGCGCTCAGTAGTGAGCCTTTGATGGGTTGTTAATGATGATGATGATGATCGCTCTGATTGGCTGAATTTATGGCGGTCTTGATGCATCAACGCCATATTACCAATAGTGCGATAGTACGAGCCAATCAGAGATGCGATTGTCTAAAGTTAGTCCATTGATCGTAATCGTATTCGATGACATTAGCGTCAAAGTAAAATAAACCGTAACAGCATTGAATTAGAGCTCAATATCGTGTATGCGTTCTTATTATGTTTAGGTATGTACGATACGCTCCATAACGCTCCATGTTAAAATCGGTTGTACTGAATTTGTGACTAAATCAATACAATCAAGGATTATTTTACTTTGACGCTAATGTCATCGAATACGAATACGATCAATGGAATAATCTTTAAACAATTGGTACCAAGAGGCGATTGCGACCGTCACACTGTAGCAATCATTTTTAGACAATCTCACAGCCTGCAGCTGTAAAATAGCTACTAAGCACTGCCATCTTCAGATAGATAAATAAATTGTAAAGAAACGTCCAGAAAAATATAAATATAAATAAAATAAAAGAACGAGACGGGATTTCATTTTTACAAGCTTTTATTTAAATTGAAATGTTTGTTTGGGTCAAATCTTGCAAGATGAATTAGACCCACTTCCCGGTTTCTGATCGAGATGAAATTTTGCGTTTATGTGTAAATATTATTGTGACATGGAGCTGATCTGATGATGGAGACGGAAGATGGCTATCGGAACTCTGTAATAAAACGACGTAACCCCATCGAGTTTGGGCTCGTTTGATTCGTCATAACAAGTACTCTGATCCTAGATGATATCCAGAGTCTAATGATGTAGCTACTAAAAGCTTGCATTTAAAAATAAAATTTTTAATTTACACTTGTTCAGCTTTTGCATTCCTGTAATAACGATTGCGTGACAGATATCAGGTAAGTACTTACTTTTGGAATTTATCTATAGACTACTGTAGTATAGTCTACAATAGATATAATTCCACTCTGTAAAACGTTATAAAACCAAAGGTTACATTCCCAGTGAATCAATCTTTTAAATCAGCGAATTACCGGTGTCTGACTGCGTTCACTCGAGCGGGAAATTAAATCGATGCAATCAAGCGCTGATCGGATTTTCACCAAGTACCTACAGCCATCTACAGCTACCAATTGCCAAAATCATTCTAATTTTCTGACGTATACACTTTATTTACATTGGTTCTATAAGGCCAGCCGCTCAGTGTGATTTTTTGTCGCTGTCAACTACTGTCGCCCACGATGCGCTCACTGTTTTAATCCCACTGGGCGACCAAACGTGCTCATTCTTGAAATGGATTTCAAGAATCGTCAGTTGCTGGAACCGGTTGGCCTAACTTCAACCGTTCCACTGCTTTTATAAGGCCAGGCGTTCATTGTGATTTTTTGTCGCCCAGTAGAGTGCTATGAAGATATATGGAAGTGCGCTCACTGTAGAGACAAGACCGCGACAAATAGTTCCAGCAACTGACGACACTTGAAATCCATTTCAAGAATGAGCGCGTTTTGTCGCCCAGCGACATGCGGCTGGCCTAAAACAGTGGGCGCATCGTAGGCGACGGTAAGTGACAGCGACAAAAATCACAGTGAGCAGCCGCTCACTGTGATTTTTGTCAGCCAGCCGATGATTTTTGTTAGGCCAGCCGGCCTAAAATTTTATGTTTTGATAATAGATAAAAACTATTTTCAAAAAAACCGGTTTCATACGCCACTACAAACTTAGAAAGTATAAAGTTGATTCAGAAATCTTCGATTACGGAAAATGGGATATGTAGCATCCGTCAAATTGATTTAGTTCGAATAAACCTGACCTCAGCAGGGTTTCTCAACAGGTGGGCCTGAAAATGAACATGAGCAAGACGAAAATCATGTCTAATGCTCATGCTCCGCTCCACCCAGTAATCATTGAGAACTCTGCGCTCGAAATTGTAGACGAGTATACCTGGGACATACAGTCCAGCTAGGTTGGTCCAATTTCGAGAAAGAAATTAACCGCCGAATCCAACTCGGCTGGGCAGCGTTCGGGAAGCTCCGAGA
The DNA here is from genome assembly GCA_029955525.1 of Oeneis ivallda. NCBI lineage: Eukaryota > Metazoa > Arthropoda > Insecta > Lepidoptera > Nymphalidae > Oeneis > Oeneis ivallda. The sequence goes on from JARPMR010000022.1 coordinate 11,604,716, forward strand.
TGTCTTCTCGTCCAAAATCCCTCAGTGCCTGAAGACTCAAGTCTTCGAACAGTGCGTGTTGCCAGTGATGACTTACGGATCCGAGACTTGGTCGCTGACTATGGGCCTCATAAGAAGGCTCAGGGTCACCCAGCGAGCGATGGAGAGAGCTATGCTCGGTATATCCTTGCGAGATCAAATCAGAAATGAGGAGATTCGTAGGAGAACCAAAGTCACCGACATAGCTCAGCGTGTCGCGAAACTGAAGTGGAAATGGGCGGGGCACATAGTTCGAAGAGCTGATGGTCGTTGGGGTCCCAAGGTGTTGGAGTGGCGACCTCGCACAGGGAAACGCAGTGTTGGCAGACCCCCCCCACCAGGTGGACCGACGACATCAAACGAGTCGCAGGGAGCCGCTGGATTCAAGTGGCGCAAGACCGAAGCCTGTGGAAGTCCATGCAGGAGACCTTTGTCCAGCAGTGGACGTCTATAGGTTGATAAAGAAGAAGAAGAAGAAGAAACCTGACCAATCGATTGACACCTCATTCATCAAAATCGGCTCAGTAGTTTAGACGCTACGGTGGAAAATGTTATGTAAATAGACACATACATACATAGTGTACTAAAATCATAACCCCCTCCTTTTGGTTTTGCCGTAGTCTGGTAAAAATGAGTAGTGCAAGCGGACAAAACGGAGCAGACCCTCTGGGTATAGAATAATTTAGGTTAGCCAACATCAAATACATGTAGCACGGGCTTGTAAATAAATAAAGCGGAATGTTGCAAAATATTCAGCGCAATATTATCATAGGCGCCTCAAGCCTCAAGCATGCAAAAACCGTCTACAATTTTCGTCCCTCCTTTATAGCACCTTTGTTATTTTTAGACACGAAAATTTAAATACGCCCAGGGCACGGGAAGACGGGAAATTTATCCACAGGGACTATTATATTATGAGTTTATGAGGTTTAATTTAACATAATATCATGACTGACTTTGTATCTCTACTCTATCTCTAATTCTGTTATCTAATAACTTGTGATTCTTGTATCTCCCTGTATTCTTAACTTAACTAAATCCAATTCCAACATCCAAATGATGTTATCCGCGGTTTTCAAACAAATTCTTCACAAGATTTTACACTTATTTCGTGGCTTAATGACATAATTATAATGTATTATACGAGTGCGTACCACGATAATTTTTTTTGTATAATGTCGATATTTCGATCCAGTTGCATGGACCGTCGCGTGGTCACGACGGGACCACGCGCCACGGTATAATACATTATAATTAATTCTTCACAATTTATAGCGGAGAGGTTCCCTTAGGCAAAACTATATTGTAAGAATTAAAGACGTATCTATGTATTTTAAAAATTAACTCAAGCCGTCCAATAGGTATATATTGGTCATTTCAGTTCATCCGACGAGCTTAAATATTTATAGAATATCGATCGAAAAGACGTGACAACTGCATCGATCCGAAGTCAGGGCATTGGCTCGAATTTGTGGTTAACCGAACCTCAGTCCGATTGGCATTGTTCTGTTCTGGTAAATATGCGAGAGTAATCATTAATTGCTGCAGATTTTGTACCTATTTATGTGTGAATGTTTCGTGTATTTTAACTGATCCCTACCTGTAGATAAGTACTAGGTGGATTGAAAACTTCGCGGCGTCATACCTTTATTAAACTTATTATATTTTTATTTTTCTACTGTCATTTATTTTTGGTTGTCACAGTCATGGCACAGTGTATTTTGTGACGGATGAGATCAGAGATTTTATGCAAAGGAATTTGAATAGAACATAGATTTAATAGTAGCTGCTCTCTTCCTTTCTCTTCATCATCCTTATTGAACGAAGTTCCTTTTCGGACAGTTTGGCGGATGGAGGCTAGGCGAAAAAAAGTGTAAGAATTTT